>SKCR01051464.1:0-162285 GCA_019454045.1 Zanthoxylum bungeanum | reverse complement strand
TCAATAACATTGACCTTGTTGAACTTCTCAAACTAGATCAAGCCGGTTTCATAAAATTCTATGAAGCACTACAACAAATTGTGAGTAATTACCTCCCGTCTCATCAGAAAGGGAAGCGTCCTTGCTGGATATAATCTTTGCATAGATCATAAAGTAATTGTCGGGCAACCAGATAAACTTTCTTAGACAGGCGAAAACATATATGCACCACATTAAAAGATCCAAGGTGTTTTTGTTTATTAATTCAACATGCCAAACTATATCAGTTTCATAGTCAAAAATAAAATATCACTAGGAACAACTATATTTGTCGTCCCACCAACCAGTTCTATCCGATTCACCAAGTCAACTGAATATATAGAAAGATGATTTCAGTAAAGCATTACCTTCTTCTGTAACAAGAGCAACAATAGTTTCAGATACATTCTGCAGAACACTGCAACAATTAATACAACACTATCAGAACAGTGAAGCTTAGAAAATAAAAGCTATCACATCAGATGTGTGGAGAAATTACCTGCCACCACTCCAAGGATCTAACAGGCCATTTGAGAAAATTATGTTACTTCCGAACAGTTTCAACACAGTCTTGATATCCTGATGTTAAAAGAAAAAAGGAAAAAAGTGTTAGACAAGGATTTTTCAAGTAGTGAATCAGTGAAGTGAGACTTATGATAAAATAGCACAAATTTGGCCTAGTGTATGTTTCATACACAAACAGCCCTTTGGAAATTCTTAACAACATGGGTACTTCTTCAGCAAACAACTAAAGTTGGATCTTTATAATGACATTAGAAGCATGTATACGTGACTTTTTTCCAGATTTATGTTTGCTCGAATTTAACATTGCAGGATAACACAAGGGACCCAAACCACAGGACTGGAAACACAAAGAAACCACAGATATGCAGTCACTGTGACCATACATATAAAAAACAACCCTAAAACCATCCTTGAAACTTTAGTTCCATGGGATCAGGGAAGTATTTCATAAAGCTTTACTAATGAGAAGCAAGCATAGTTACAATCATAAAGAGCATAAATGAAATTAACTATAGTTTATGAATATGTTCTGAATTTATTGAAATTTAAGAAAAACACTCAATGATCAGATAAAAATTACAATAGATTTGAAATTATAGCTTGATCAAGACATGTTCTTGGGAACACACATCATAGGTTTTCAGGTTATCAAGACTTTAGGAGAAAAGAATATGAAAACATTAAAATGAAACATTTTTCCAATATTTAATTAGGCAAAAAAAAAAAAATATATATATATATATAAATGACCACTTCACATCCCTGGTGGGGTGGATTCGATCCCAAGACCAATACCTCTCGTACTCCTAGAACAGACCTTACTAGCTGAGATATCTAGTACTCTACTATATATATAATTCAAATAAAAACTAACAATGAGAAGGGAGTGGACCAAAAACCAATTGTAAGGAGGAAGCAATCGGATTATCATGCATGGAAATGTTAATTCAAACATATGAAGTCCTTTCTACCCAAAGAATATATGAGAGAGAGAGAGTTTCACTCTATATGATTAATACTATTTCCATACATGTCCACCAAATTCTGTTGTTATCCATCGTGGCCGTGGTATCACCTTGTAATCATTCCAGCATCCCTCTTTAAAAGAGGAGTAATTATAATCATAAGTAGGAAACATGCTCGCGTCCTGGCTACTAGACATTGGCATAACCATCTCAGTGCATGCCTGTAGTGGAAAATTAAAAAATGGAATAACATAAGGTGATTATGATACTTTAAGATATTGATGTTAGCATATGCGAAAATTATTTGAAATATAGCAGAACAACATGGTTAGACCTGCCAGTTCCACCCATCCGTGCCATGAGGATCATCATCCAGTTGAAAGCAGTCAACTTTTCCCGTATAATTGTAATAGACACTTGCTCCTTCAAATATGCTCTCGAGAATGCCAGTAGAACTGTCAATTCTTTTGCAAACCTACAAGAAGTGAGATAAATCAGTTCAAATGAAATGGAAAAGAAATAAAAGTCCATGTGACCACATATTAAATGTCTAACAGAAACCAAAGGCAAACTTTGGGGCAACATGAAACCATTATTCTTCTGCTCTAAAGGGGTTAAAAGGTTCCTGGAAAGTTAGAAGCAAGAAAGGAATTTTCAATTTCATAACAAACTCTACCTAGCGGAATTTTCAACCTGAGACTTTTTTTTTTTTTTTGAAATCGTTGCAAATCCCACCACCAAATCACCCCTTCCGGGCTTAAGCGGAACAAGTAAAACTCCCGGTTGTCCCAGGTTCTTATAAGAAATGCGCTCTCTGGATTCGAACCCAGGACCTCAAAGTGAGATCCGAACCCTACACCACCAAGCCATGTCCCTTGGGGACCCTAACCACTGAGACAATAAAGGTAAAACAACATAAAAATTTTAAAGTACGTAGTATAGAAAAGAGTATAGTCAGCACAAGATTCATTTTGGCAGGAATCACAAAGTACACCATAATGAAGTAAATTATGGAGATTCAATTGGACACAATGTTCTAAAAAAACGTTAGGTGCTAGGCATATGGTGGTTGGTGGGGGAGCGCCTAACGCCAGGCCTTCTAGCCGGCGCCTAGATGGACGGGCTAGGCAGCACTAGGCAGTTTTATTTTTTATTCAAAAAAAAATTATTACCTTTAATCATGTAATGGTTGGTGAATGAATAAATAAATAGTCCATGCTCAATGCAAACATGAGCTGTACATCTTTTGATGATAATGGTGAAGTGAATAACAATCCTATTGCTTATAGATGAAAGAACCCACAACCAAGAGAAAGACAACCATGTTTGTTCAGAGTTCTAGAATTGGAAATTTTGGTTTTATTGAATAAAATATTTTTAAATTAAAATTGGGCTCTTTTTAATTGAACCTCAACCAAATAAAACATTTTTAAAACTAAAGCTAGGTCATTCCAATTGGGCTTTAACAAAAATATTCGGAAAAAATCCCCTCAAAATCGGCCCACCTGCCTATACCCTGCCTAGAACCAGCCTAGCGGGCTGACTGCCTAAGGAACCGATTTGAGGCATATTCAAGATGGATGGCGACCGCCTATCACCTAGACACCGCCTAGGCCCTTTTTTAGAACATTGATTGGACTTCATGGCAGCTAGAAAGCCAGTTTGGGGTATTTAGATCTATCTCTTTTATATAAAAACAAAGTGAACTACGTATTACCTTGATCGCCTGGAACCCGCCTAGACACCTGACCGCCTAAGGAACTATTTGAGGCATATTTGGGACGGAGCGCCTAGACACCGCGTAGGCCCTTTTTTAGAACATTGATTGGACTTCAGGGTAGCCAGAAAACCAGTTTGGGGTATTTAGATCTATCTTTTTATATAAAAACAAAGTGAACTACGGATTATCTTGATCACTAATCTACCTTTGTAAATATGGGCAACTAGGTTTATTGTATAAAGGTTTTTGTACACGTATGTTAGAAGATTCTAAATGACTAATAAATTTCAGCTAACCTCTCTAATTGGGTACCCTGGCAAAGGCATTAAAAAGTCCGAAGGATATGGGTAATCCACCATTGCCAAATTACTGTATGCAGATTCCAACCAGTCTACAAGATCCTCTGTCCTCTTTAATTTCCTGTCAACCAAACACCCGGCTGAGAAATCACAGGTGCCAAGTCCAACAAAATAGTAGAAGTAAGGATGTTCAACTCAATAATGAAATAACCTATCACTGAGTAGACATAAATTTCCTTTCTTACCCACATAGGCGGAAAGTTTTAGTCAGTTCAAGAAGTCCATTCTCTTTCTGACCCACAGATATCAACTCACCCCAGGATTCCTTTATAGTGTTGAAGCAGCTGGTACTTTCACGCTAAGGTATAAGACAATATGGATTTTATAAGACTAGAAATAATTTCAATAAAAACTATATGAAAAAAATAAAGTAACAGTTAAGGCACTGCACACCTTGAAATCACTGGATACAATGTTGTAAAATGTTTCTAGTGGCACAATATCTTCAAATTGAAGAATTGGTGCCGAAGAAGCAAGTGCACCAATCGCAATGTGAGGATACTTTAACCTCATCCATGCTGCTAGCACTATTTCCAGAAAAAAATAAAATAAAATTTTAAAAAATAAATAAAGACACAACACATTACTAATCAGAACTGATCATATACAAACCGTCGACTAAAAAGGACAAGACAGTACAGGTACAGTATTGTCTTTTTAGCCCGTTTTGGTAGAGCTCGAGACAATACCTATATTGTCTTGTCTTTTTTAGCTCGTCTTGATGTTATTACATCAGGTCGGTTTGTATGTGATCAGTTCTGCATTACTAATACACATACTATCAATCTATCATCAGCCCCTGGCCTGGATATGACAATGAATATCTGGACCAAAACTGCATAAGTAAACGCGATAATTACTTATTCACAGACAATAATACGAGCGTTAGGCGCTGCATTAATTAATTTCCTTAGTACAAGCTTTTTATCATTTCAATTAATTGACAATCACGACAAGAATCTCAACTTACTTCCACCATATGATCCACCAAATAACACAACAGGACAAGCTTCAGCTGATAAATTCTGCTTCAGGTTAAGAGTTAATACAGCAAAATCAGCAAGAGCTTGCTCCGCCGTCAGATGTGATAATGTAGTAGCATTTTTATATGCCACTTCTCGACTTCCATATGGCATTGACTGACCATAGTACCGATGCTGCCATTCAAATTTACAAATCCAAATTAATTACCAAAATCAATTTCTAATCCAACGAATATTGTGAGAGAATATAAACTATAATTTATAAGTTAGAGAACAAATGCTAGAGTATGAGCTACCGTCAAAAAAAAAAAAAAAAAAAAATTAGCGTCGAAACGCCATCGTTAACCTGCTCTACCAACGGCAAACTAAAATAAAAAACTTTAGGTGAATGGACTAAACTGACCTCGGGAAAGACAAGCATGGCGCCAAACCTGGGAGCGATGTCCCACATGAAGCCGGTATTAACGGCGAACCATTCGATGTCGCCTTCGTTGCCGCAGTAGAGGAAGATGGGACCGAGGCGAGTGGGGCCCACCCAGTGATCGGTGTTGATCAGGTAGCGTTGAGAGAATTTCGGGAGATCGGCGAAGCTGAAGTGATCGAGTCGCTGCTCGAAATATCGAGTCTCATAACTGTACTGTTGTTGTTGTTGTCGTTGGGGTTGGGGTTTGTTTAGGTGTGAGAATTTTCCGAGGAACCGTGGGGCCCGCTTGACTTTGGACGGCTGTGATGCCAGCGATGATGGTGATGAAATGGCGACGATGATGATGATGATGGTGATTGTGATTACAAGAGAGTTTTGCATTTTGGGTTTTGCCATTGTTTTGAATTTTGGTCGTTCAATTCAGCGGAGTTTTTTTTTTACTGTTTCAGCCTTGAGCTGAGTTGAGTGTGAGAGGCTGAGAGCACGTTCACTTCAGATTTTGCTGTGCATTTGATTGGCCTTCGGAATTGCGAAAATGACTTTACTGCTTAATCATAACACATCGGGCCTTGTGCATATTTCATTCACACGTGATCTTATCTTTATTTGAACGAAGATATGTGAATACCCATTCAACCAACCGATATATAAAATTATCTAATTATCCACATCTAACATATCAGGTACATGAGATTTTTCCATAGTTTTTAAAATCGGACCGAATCGGTCGATTCGACCTGTCAAACCGAGAACATACCTTATGTCCAGTCTGGTTAATATTTAAAAACCGATCAAAACCGACGAACCGGTTCAAAGAAATTTTAATTTTTAAAATAAAAAATTTATTTTATTTTTTAATTAAATAAAATTATTTATACGTAGGCCGAATCTGTCGACTTTTCAGAACTATTCAACCAGTCAAACCATTGATCCATTGAACCTTTTGAATCAACAATTCAATCAGCGATGTGGTTCTAGATTTTTCCCATCTTTACATAACAATTGGTACTTATTAAAATTTTAATAGATAATTTTGAACAAAAAAAATAATAGGTCTTTGTACAAATTGACTATCGATTTGGGAAATATAAAACGCTTTCTCCCAAATTTTTTTTTTTTTTTGGGTCTCCAAGTGATCGTAGCTTGGTGGTATAGGCAGGGCCGGTCCTGAGTTTTTGGGTGCCCGGTGCGAAAGCTCAAACTGTGCCTTTTTTTTATTACGAAAACATATGTTTAAAAAAAATAATATTTAACGATGGCTGGAACCCAGTCGAAGCTGGGGGGCTAAGCCCTCAAGTCCAAATTATATTACTTGAGAAAATATATAAAGGGGGGACAGAGTACCTAAACCCCGACAATAAAAAATACAATTATATACAACCATTCCTAGTAAAGCTCTTTGAAATTTCAACATTTAAACATGTGTCAAAATCATGGAATATTCACAAACTGCACAATGCCAGCAAGGGAGATATTTAAGTAATCATGCACTATTCTTACCATTTATTATTTTGGTGTGGTGCCCCTTAATTTTTGGGCTCTGGACAGTAGCCCTTGTGGCACTGTGCCAGGGCCGACCCTGGGTATAGGACTTAGGATATGACCTTGAGGTCCTGGGTTCGAATTCAAGAAGTGTATTTCTTATAAGATTATGTCACGGTTCGGGTGATTTGACATAACTATTCTAAAAAAAAAAAGAGTACGGGATCTTTTGGGCTGTTATTAGGCCTATCCAGTTTTAATAATTTGTGGGCCTAGTTTGGGCTTGCTTCTTCATATTCGACTTGAGTCTGTTGTTTTGTTTTGCATGGAGGCTTGACAGTGAATCGGATTCAACTATATCAAAAACAAAGGAAATATATATATGAATGAAACTGTAACGAATGTTTTCTACCAAACCGATTTGACCGAACAGAAGGTGAAGATAAAAGAAATTTTAGTTTCTGAAAATATTTGCTTATCGAATGATAAAGTCCGAAATTTTTACTATACAATGATGGTATTACGTCATACTTAAATAGTATAAAATAATTAAATAAATGATAATTTTATTAAACACAATTCTTATATGTTATATAATTATTGATTGTTGGTACAACGTCACTTATATAACAGCGGTACTAAATAATTACCCCTGAATTACATATCGAGATTGTAACCATCTTTTTATATTAAATTCTAAAAGTTTGAAGTAGGCAAGGAAAAATTTAAATAATAAATTAAGACCCAAAATGAATAAATTTTAGGATGATCAATTAATCGAGAGCAACAAAGTGGCTACGGCCATATTCCTTTTCTCAGTTAGTTTCGAAATGATATATTTTATGAAAAGTTAATACGCAACTCAATAAGAAAGTCAAAAAAAAATCTCATTTATATCAATATGGATCAAATATTTTAAAAATTCTTATAGAATCTCAAAAATTTAGGATCGTCCAAGTCAAATGCATTTTTAAGTTGTGACACTCTAATAAGAGGCAAAACGAATAAGAATATATACAAAATACATGCTTCGACCATTATTACATATGTAACCAACCTTTAGAAATTTAAATTTTTTTAACCCTTCATAGTGGGAAAAATTAAACTCTTTATAAAAGGAATATGGGTGCATAGTATTTTTTTTTTTCTGAAATATCGGGAAATTTCTCTCCATCTTATATTATGTGTTGTTAGATCCCGATTTGAGTAGATAAAATTCGATATTGTCTCAAATTTTTACAAAAATTATTCTCATGAATTAAATCACGATATCCCAAATAATATGTCAAGACTCAATCCATTGAACCCGCATAACACATCCCTTCTTGATGATTCCTTAAACGATCGATCATTAATTTGTGATAAGATGTTTATATACAGTATTTGTTTATAATAATTTTGAGCGAATAAATTCCACGTCTTATTCTCACTATCATATCTTACTACAATTATATTCTGTAACATGGTATATTTACCGAGCTAAAAAAAAAAATTAATGTTGTATATAATATTTGAAGCAAATTGAATGATCTTAATTAATAATAAGATATGGGATTTTGATAAGGTGTTGGAGCCACTACACATGGTTTGTTAATGAAATAAACAGTTAAAATAAAAAATATCTAATAATTTTATGAAAATCAAATTATATCCGTATTAAATTAATATTTCGGTTACGTCATTATTAATAATAGATTAATTAACACAATTCCTATATAGAGACAAGATTTAAGATTATCATTATCTTTTGTATTAGCTTAAGTTAAAAGGTTCATGGAAAAGAAAAGAAAAATGCAGAAAAGGGCGAGACAATAAAATGAAAGAAAACTCATAAAGCTATATGCAAAAACCACGTAGGCACTCAATTATATGCTTGAAATATATCAACTTTATGATTAGACTCATGATCATGATCACAAATGAAAGTGGAATACTCTATGTGAATGGACAGAGACATCCAATCCTCTACAAAACATTTTAAACTTGTTATCATTTTCCCCCACCTTAAAATATATATTGATATTGACTTATAGAAAGATTAAATGCAATAATTTTTTTTTAAAAAAAAAAAAACGTTAGAAATCTCGCTATTAAATCACACAATCCGAACTTAAACGGAGCGGGTAAAACTTTCGATTACTCCAAGCTCTTACAAGAAATCCAATCATTGGACTCGAACTCATGACCTGACAACCAAGTCATAAGTCATTTGCTACCAAACCATATTCATTGGGAGCTATAATAAAATATTAATAAAAATAAAAATATAAAAAAGAATGTAGTTGCAAAATAAAATGACTTAGAAGCCATATAAAATATTTATTTCAAATTATTTAAATTAATGGTCACCTACTCTTTAGTCCGGTGGTGGACACATTTTTATCTAATTATTATTAAAATTAAGGATTCTACATATGTTCATATGAGTAGTTATTGGACCATAAAGTAAATGTTATCCTTCTTTATTATTAAAATTTTAGTTGATGTGAAAAGATAAGGGGATTAGAGTTGATAAGATAATTAAGATTTGGTCATGATTTGATGATATATTGGTGATGATGTAGATGTATGGGTTCTCCATAGGCGTAGTTTGGTGGTGTAGGTTTCAGGATTTGATCTTGAGGTTTCAGGTTCGAATTCAGGGAATGCGTTTCTTATAAGAGCATGAGATTGTCGGGGATTTTACCTGCTCCGCTTAAGCCCAAAATAAATGGTTTGGCAGCAGGGTTTCCAACGATTCAAAAAAAAAAATTATAAATGCATGGGTCTGAAATTTTGGGATCATAGAATTATTCTCAAAATAGAATCCTATTGATAAATGATTAAAATATCAAATCATACTATACACTTAGAAATTATAATTTTTTTAAATTTATGATCCTAATTTTAAATTTTATTTAAAACTTCAACCAATTACATGTGTGGACAGTCCATTCCACCTTTGAAAAGATTAAAAGAATAAGACATACTTTTTTTTCATTTAGTAATGATTTTCTAGATATAGGTCCAATGCCCGACCTATCCCAAAGTTTTGTGGCAACAAACTAAATAAAATATAGGTAACTTAAGCATTAAGCCTATGTACTAACAACTAAACTAGAGAGAGAGGCCAAATAAAATATAGGTTAATGGTAAAATAAAGTATAGTTTTATGGTCAAATTACATTGAGAGGCCAACAGAGGCTAAAATAAGGTTAATTAAATATAATCAAATTGTTAGAATTCAAGCTTAATCATTCATTATAATGGATTGATATATATATATATATATATATATTTTTTTTTTTAATTTCCATTGTTATTGCGTGCCATCCAATTTGTTGGCTCATATTATTTTTAACATTTAGACGGAAATACAAGTTAAAAAAAAATTACAAACTTTAATGCTTTAGAAAGAAAATTGCATAAGATTTTAATTTTCTTGTATTTTTAAAATTTGCCCGTTTTTAAAAAAAGTTTAAACGTTTGGTTTAAAAATTGCCATTGAATTTAATTTTATTTTTTAGCAAAATCAGATCTAATTATGGCAGTTTTACTGAGCTAAATAAGTAAAAATTAAGATATGTCAACAACTTTATTTTTGTCTATTGTTTACATCAATTGTGGTGTATGAGTATCCATTGATTTTAATTATTATTTTTTAATTGTCAATAGATTAAACTGAATAATATTATTTTGAAACTAAAACGAAATTTGAAGAGTTGATAAAATGATAATTTATTCGTTATTTTATATTCAAAAGTAAGCTCTTGCAGGAGGGGGGAAAATATTTTTGATTAAACTGCTAATAGTGAATATTTATTGTCAAAACTATCCAAAAATATATTTTTCATTAAATACAGTAGATTATATGAATTTTTTAACGTTATTATACAAACATAATTTTTTAGGATCCACATATTATAAAAATTAAACAAATTTTATATTAATTGTTGAGAACTAACACAGCCTCCTATGTATGAACATAAGACCTATTACGAAAAATATTTTAAGTTAAACACTAGAATAATTAGAATATCTTCATAGTCGGAGTAAAATATTTGATGTCTAAATAATGGAAATTTGAGTCCAACAAGGAATCGCAGCCAATTCCTTATACAGTTAATTAATTAACTAATTAACACAATCATGAATTATATAAAAGCAATTATAGTTTTCAAAACACAAGTTTCATAACTTTCATTGGCATACGATCAAAATATTTTTATGTGTACTTAAACATTTTTTACAAATTGAAACGTTAAGAATACAACCACAGATATTTAAAAGTCATAATTTTTACGTTTTATGTTACAAAATAAAAGTCATATTTTCATTACAGATACCCCAAAATTTCAACAAATAATTTATTGACGTTTTGGCCATGCATTATGAGCATGTGGGCTAACAGTCACAGGGCATCATTGAACAATTTTATTCGAACTTGAGAGAGCATAAAGGGCAGAGGCCGGAGGGACCCAATTGCCTTAACTTTGTGACACAACCAGAAACCTCCACTGCGTCAACTGTTTTTGCTCCTTAGGAAAGAAGCACCAAGTCACATTAAGGCTAAGTAATAGTTAGGGTTAGGCTGAAAAAATTATTCCGAATCTAGATATCGTTTCCATTAAAAAAACCGATAAAGCGCCCACTGTTTTTGCTCCCCCAAGTCAATAGTTAGGGTACTTAGGCTGAAAAAATATTCCTAATCTCGCTATCACTTCGATTAAAAAAATTGATAAAAATTTAAGATAATTTTTTATTTCGATAAAAAAAAAAAGATTTATGACGGTTTTTCATTAAGATTGAAATTTTTGATAGGAATTGAGATTACATAATCATATTAGAATTTGATAAATTCCAACCCGATCCGACTTAACCGATTCCCAACCCCAAATTTTTTTTTTTAAAAAATCCCAACTATGATTCGTGGGTCCTTGCACCATAAATGGGGTGACATGGGGCCATTGCTTTTCACTACTTTTAAACGCAAGCAATGAGCTAGCGTTGCTGCTTATTGCATTTGAAAGCTTCATTTCGAGAGTTCTAGTGGAGCAAGCGATCACTTTCTTTTTTCTGTTGTGCTTTTGGTATTAGTCGGTGCATTTGATGCTCTCTTTCCCTTGATAAAATAATAATAATGATGATGATGATGATGATGATGATAAAATATTTTACTTCTTTCTGATAAGACTCGTGGGCATGTTGTCGAATGCCAAATGTTAGTTGCATTTTATTGATAATGTTCGTTACAAAACAAGTTCAATTGAGTTATAACGAGTCTTGAAGATTTCAGAGCAATTGGACAAGTATTTGGACAACATCAGATGGAGATATCAGAGTGATATTTGTTAGCGATATAGTCACAAGATGAATTTTGATGATACAACATTAGAAGACTTAGACGCGCTTTTGCAGACATTATAAAAAGATATCGAAGCAATTGTTGATGAAGAGCTAAAATGAGCTACAATATGATCAAGAGATCAAAGATAATAAAGAGCCAAAAAGAGGATGAAAAACCAAAGCAAGAGTCGAGCAAAATGAAGATTAAGATGATGACTAAGAGCTAAAACTAATTGTAAGTGAGTTTATTCAAATGTTTTAAAGCTCTTAGGAATCATACATTTATCATAACTTGCATTTAAAATGGCTTAGAATGCTAAAAGAATCATTTGTACTTTATTTGCACCAATGAATTTCAATGCACAAGTGCATCGGAAAATGATTTTGAAAAATTAGTAAACGGTTGAATTAAATTTCAAATGATATACCGTTAGATATATATGTGTCCATAGTTTTCAATTCTGATATATAGAACTTTTTCTAGAGCCATATTACTACAACATGTTCATATATGTGTTTTCTGCAGACCTGTCACATTATAAAAATTCCAAAATATTCATATTAATATTTTTAGGCTTAATTTTTTACAGATGATATATCTATGTGTCTAGTTTATGTAAAAATTTACGGATATCGATTTGGAAATTTCTAGAGCAAGTTATAGCAAAAATACTAAGTGCTGTCAAGATTGACTGGTCATCAAAAACTTACTGAGACAGACATACTGGTAATCATACCGGTCTGAGACAGGCATACCGATAATCATACCAATCGGAGCTGAATTTTTCATACATTCTGAAACCGGGCCAAATCATAGTGGTATCCATACCAGTCTATTTTCAACGTTCGAAAACACAACGATCATATTTTTAGAAGCCGTTTCTTAATGTCAGACCGGCATATCGATACCTGTAGACCGGCATACCGGCCTCAGAACAGAAAAATGACCATATTCAGTTTTAAGCCTATAAATTGAAGCTTGATTTCATTTTTACTAAGGGGAACATTTTGGGAAAAGTATAATCAAAGCAAAAATTATTTTTATACATCTTTTGATTACACAAACAAGCTTCAAACACTTTCAAATAGAGTTTTTCAAATCTCTTATATCTTACACTCTCTACATTTGAAAAAGCTCATACTTCATCTTCATATTCATATTAGTGAACTTTGATATATTTGGGTGAGAAACTCACATTTTGAAACTTTTTATTTTTTGTGAGTGCCCAAGTGAACTGTAAAATCTTCATATTCATACATTTGTGATTGAGAAATCCCTTTTTGAGTGGGCATACTCAAAAGGGTGATTTTTGTAAAGGTTGTGAATGAGCATAGAAATAAAACTCATTATAAAGGTTTAAATGTGAACCTAATGATAAAACTCTTGTGTAAAGGTTTGGGCTGAACCTAGAGACAAAACACTTGGTTGTGAGTGAGCTAAGAAAAACTCGATGTAAGTTGTGGATTCAACTTAGTGGAAATCTTCAAGTGCGGCTTGAGAGAGTGGACGTAAGCAAAGAGTTGGTCGAACCACTATAAATCACCGGTGTCATTTTCTCTATCCCCAAACTCCTTTATAATATCGCAAGTTTCTTTTTGTATTGGCATATTAATTAGAAACTTACAATTAGACATTATATTGTGTTTGAAAAAATTGACCTAAGCTTAATTGGTAAATCTACTAACTTAATAGCGTAAAATAGGCAAGAATTTTAATTCCACAAATTTAGGCCAACACCCAATTCACCTTCTTTTGGGTATAGAGAGTTTGTTTGTTGTGCGCTTGTAGGAAATTTCAATTGGTATTAGAGCGAGATTTTCTCAACAAAGACTTAATCGTCCGAGTATTGATCATGGCCACTACAAGATACACAACATACTTCGCCGAATGAGCATTCACCTATAGACCGTTATTTTATGACGAAACAGACTTCAAATTTTGGAAAAGAAGAATGCTCACTTTGTTTCTTGCCTACGACATTGGTGGATATAAAGAGATCATGAGAGGGTGAAAAACTTTGGTAAATTCTAATGCACTTAAATTTTTATACGGATCAATAGATAAAAGCATAATTGATAGAATTCCCAAATTTACACATGTATATGAATTATGGAAATCCTTAGAATTACTAAATAAGGGAAATAGTCAATTAAATGAATGTAAAATTGATCATAGTTCATCTAATAATGAAATTTATAATTTGACATTCATGGATATTGAAAATCCAATAGGGGAATCAGAAAATGAAAGCATTGATAGTTCTAAAAATGATATTTCTGATTGTGATGAAATGCTTGACATGTTGAATGATTTGCATGATAAATATTATGTTATTCGAAAGAAATGTAATTTGATTAAGGAATAACATGTTGGAGTTGGTGCTTGAAGCGTCAATCCGAATAATATATTGTACTTTATATTTTATTATTTATTAATAAAATAATTATATTTTCATTTCAACATTGTTAATGGTAATGTCATTATGCATATTAGATTGATATATAAATATGCTGAGAATGACATCGACCTTAGAATAGTCATGTAGTAATACTGGACACTGGGTGGTCTGAAATTATGATAGTATTATTATTATAAACTATTCTTAAAGTAAATATTCATATTCGTTGGTTCTGGAATACAGTCGAATTCTTATAACCTAGAAGACTAGCATATGTCGTATATTGGAATTGGAGTTCCAATGGTTTAACCCAATGTACCATGAGCAATGAAAGCTCGTATAGACATGTGGGTATTTGTTGGAGTGAATACTGAATGACTCACAAGTGATTCCTAATAGTTGGAAGTACACACCACCGTCAATAGGAATCTCCTCGAGTTGAGTAGCATATGTGATCCTTTGATTATAGGATAACATTGATTTTTTGTGTGATCCTCCACATTTTGATGTCATATATGTTAGAGACCTTTCATGATCTGACCGCTAGATGTTCGTTGGATGTGGAACGATGCACTCATTAATCAAATGCGTATCAAGATAGGATCTGTCGGCCCGTACGTGTACCATAAGGGGTTAAGGTATCTGTATGAGTAAGTCACGATTCTTAAGACTTTGGCCAAAGTCGATCACCTATGATGGATCGCATATATCAGAAATAGTATTATGATTAATTGTAAAGAATCGTGGACATGTCGACAATATGAGATGTGCGCCTTGGAAACTTGATAGTGTAATATATGTTTCCTAAACACAACTCGAATAGCCTACGATGGAATGATTGTTAAACATATATGATGTCATCGACTTGTTTAGTTCGGAAAGGTTGTCTGTGTTCTTCGCGAATTCAGAGGTGACCGAATTGCGTACATATTAGCTAGGCTTATATGACGAACGTGTCTGGACTTAGAGAGTCCCACAATATGAATTGTATTCGTTGAGCACCTAGGTAGCCAATGATATTTGATAATAAATATAATTATCAATTAAAATAATTAAGTGTTATCAGATAAAATTAATTATTTACTTTGATCCAATTAGATTAATTAGATTAATCCAAAATCACACAAGGGCTTTGTTGTAATTTCATAAATATCTACCATTGGAGGATATTTTGATAATTATAAAATATGTAATAATAGGTGTATTTGGCTTAATTTAATTGGATTAAATCAAAGTGGTAGACAATCAACTAATCAATTTGTTAAACTTTATCTAGATTTAATTGGATTAAATCAAATTGGTAGACAAATGTGATTAGTCGTACCTAATTATGCATATTTGGACAAATTGGATTAAGCCCACATAAAAATTGATTAAAATTTTTATGAATTAAAAATACATAAGCTTCACTATAAAAGGAAAGCTTGAGCAAATTTTTAAGCAAGCAAGCATTAAGACAAAACATAAGAATAATTAGCCTAAAGAAATGTTTAGAGAAGCTTTGTAAGTTTTCTACATTTTTTAACAAGGAGAAGAAGATTAGATATTTAGTTCAAGCTTACTAGGTAAGTTTGATCTTCTCTAATAAGAAATATTTTTGTATTTAATACATAATAATATAGCTTGAAATTGAGATTAGACTAATAAATTTGTGTATGTATACTTTGGAAGCATAAACACAATATGGATGTAATTGGGTCAAATATGTTCATGTTGGACACATAACATAAAATTAGAGTTTGGAACTCTAAATGAAAGTTTGGAGTTATGGCTACCATTCTAGAATCACTTGACCACCTTTGAGTGATTTAGAATTATTAATGAGTAACTTCATTGTGAGATTCTAATTTGGTTTGTATTTTGGATTCTAAATTTATGCATGTACGTATTTAGAATAGATTTATATTTTTGTAAAAATATTTGATATTTTGAAAAATATGATTTTGTTCTATAACATGTGTTGATGTTGGTTTTGATGTTAAAAATTAAATTTTGGATGTTTAAAAGTATTTAGGGAGGATTGGAAATAAATTGGGTGAAAATCTCAATTTGCATCAGCTCTCTAGAATTCCAGAGAGCTGATGCTTAATAAATACATTTGAAAATAAATGAAAAAAATAAAAAAAATTCAGCACTGGGTCAACAGTGCGCGCGCACTGTTCACGCTCACTATAGTGTGCGAGCGTGCTGAAATTTATTTTTAACCGTTTTTGAGTTTCTGGACTCTGATTTAGCCCTGATTTTTTCATATACACTCATAATGGAATATAATATTCCATTAAATTATTTAGAAATATACACATGTTTGATATCCACAGGTTAGACGCATCTGCTACGCGGCGCACCGATTCGACCATAGGAGTCCAACATCCGCTCAAAATGAACATGCATCATGTTTGGATAAAATTCGTGTTTTGAAAAATGATGATATTTACTTAAAAATCAAGCATGAAAATGATGTTTTAATTGATCAAAATGAGCATGCATCTCTTATTGAACAAATTCATGCTTTAGATAATGATGATATGTGTTAAATGTAGAGCATGAACATTATGTAGAAAACACGCAAAATGAAGTATCTACCTCTAAATCATCATGTGTTTGTGAATCGTTGAAAATTAAAAATGATGATTTGAATAAGAAAATAGATGACTTGCAATGCATTGTGAACAAGTTCACTCAAGGTGAAAAGAACTTTAAAATGCTACTTGGTTCACAAAGAAGAGTGTTTGGAAAATGTGGATTGAGATATAATCCTTACATGAAGAAAAAATATTTGAACAATTATTTTGTGAAGACATACAAATCATATGCACATTCATCACTTGTACATGCATCTAAAACAATTGAATTAAATGTTGTTTGCTATGCATGTAACAGGAAAGGTCACAAAAGTTATAATTGTTAGACTAAAAAAAAGAAAGTGATTGTTATTTAGGTTCCGAAAGGAACTAAGACTAACCCTCATGGACCCAAGAAAGTTTGGGTACTAAAATGTACTTAAATAATTTTGTATGAGGAGTGATAAGTGCAGTTTATACCCATTTATTCTTGCATTCTTAGCTTACTATTTTGTTAGATTTCGTATCATTTAATGTATTTTGTAGTTCTTTTATGTTTTATTTGTAGGAAGCTGTGGATACTGGTTCTCGGCCGGAGTCCACAATCGAGAATCTGAATTTTATGGGCACTTGTGAACCTGCAAAATGAGGGTAGAATAAGAGGGGAGCACTGCCCACCGGTGTGGTGGAATCCGTAGGCTCTCCGACACCCAAGTCAGTGACGAGTATGAGAGGAAAAATAAGGAGAATTAAGGCTCGATGTTACCTTAATCTTCTTTTATTTGCCGTGAGGGCGATGGGTAGATGTTCTGTGGGTGAGATGATAAAAAAGACCCCCCTCTCAGAATCGATACCTTTTCCTTTATATATTCTTTGAAGTTGGCTCATTCACTCCTTTTTCCCGTTGGAACCTCTGTAACAGTCAATTTAATGGAGGAGTTTATGAGCCTAGGCATTTTCTAATTTCGTAACTAATGAGTCAGTGGGTCATCTGTTCGTCTCTAAGACATGCCACAAGATATCTAAACATGATTATATGTGTGAATTAATCAAGAAAAGTGGCGGAAACACTTACATTGATTTGGAGAAATTCGAAATTTTTCCTTTTGGATGAAGCTCCAAGCAAGTTATTTGTGTTGTTTAAGCCTTGGGTGAGTTTCTCTATCACCTCATTTGACCCTCCAAGTGCTAGCTTTGAGAAATTTTGAAGCAAGAATTTCTTCCAAGAGAGAAGAGAATTCGGCAATTGGTGGAGAGGAATAGAGAATAGTGAGTTGTTTCCAAAATTGGTTGGTTGTGTGTTTAATGAATTTCATTTATTATGCCAACTACTTCCATCAAACTTTGACAAGTGATGTAAGTCAAGTGGTCCCACCACTTTTAAATTCAAAATTTAAGTTGGCTTCTCCAACACACAACTAAACTTGGGCCCGAGTTCGTTTAATTCCGATTAAACGAATTTACCGTCGCTACATAATTAAATCTAATTTAATTAAATAATTATGCCTCGCAAAATTATTACGATAGTCGCTTACGAATTAATTCTAAATTAATTCGTTCGCACGAATTAAAATCCAATTTTAATTTCATATTGAAATCCAATTTCAATTAATATATCTGATATATTATTTTAGCCATTAAATAGAAAAATCCAATTTAACTATTAAATTTATTTTATCGATTAATTCTAAATTAATCGCGTTCTCTCTTCCATACGAAGTTAATCCCAGATTAATTATTGCCGTAATTAATCCCAAATTAATTTTCTATCTCATAATTAATCCCAGATTAATTCTATATGAGTCAAATGTCATTGGTGAATCTTTGGGAAGTGACCCAAGAGATTCCTGGATATGTTGGCAGTAAATAAGGTTATCGGACTATCCGAACACGTGCGTACCCCGTACCACATTCTCACTGATTTACAAGACATGATTGGCTTCTAGCAAAGTACCGTGCCTACCGAATTCTCCAGAAATATTCACCGAGGAATATCATCTGTATCAGGCGTAGTAATATAATAGTATGTAATGCGTAATACGATCCAGTATCGGATGTCACATGCTAGGCCTAGGGCTGGCTCTGTGTCTGCCCCGTACGAAGCATATATCGGATCCCGAGTAACTAATCTCTGTAATCAGGAAGTCATGACCTAGTCATACTATCCAGATAGCTGCAGGTTTTAGAGTACTAGTTCTGTATCATGTATGACCATCATCTCCATATGACTGAAGTGATACTCCCATCTTGACATCACATCCAATACACTACGATTCTCAGTAAACCCAATATAGGCGTACACAGAACCTGTTAAAGCTCCAGACGACCAATATCAAAGTAAACTGATTGTCGCAAGTAATAGCGACGTTAGTCTCAGGTTAAAGATCACATACACCTACCCTGATTCGGATTCCTATAGACACATAGTCATACTACCAATGGGATTCCGAGTGGGTCTATCCAGAGCGAATTGTTCTCGGTCCAACGGCTAACAGAACCTCTTATTACACTTGCATAAGTATCCAATACCTAAATATATGAGAACTATGCTGTTAAGCTTCTATAACGCGCACAAATGTAATACTAGTCTATTCCGCATTATCAATGTCCAGTCTCGATAATACTTCGACTATGGATATTAATGATTAAACCGTTCATGGATTAATACTGTCTCATATCTTATTAATCTGATTTAACCATGTGGACTTTTATCATTAATATATATATCCAAGTAATCTAATTACAATAATGATAAAATAGCAATTTCCTTTTGTCACATAGTTAATTTGTACAAAAACACAATGTTCTTTATAAATAGTGATGCTATAGGTCATAATTGTCCAACAATCTCTCACTTGGCCTATAGCCAATCACTCAAGTATCTAACACCTGAACTATTTACATGTCGCTCAAACTTTTACTGAGATATTGCCTCTGTCAGCGGATCTGCAATGTTATCATATGATGTGATATTCACATTGCCACGATGTATGATCTCACGAATAAGATGAAATCATCGAAGTACATGATTGGATCGTTGATGAGACTTTGGTTCCTTAGCCTGTGCGATAGCCCCATTATTGTCACAATACAAAGGTACGGGCTCAGCTGCTAACGGAACTACTCCTAATCCAATTAGGAATTTACGGATCCAAACTGCTTCTTTTGCTGCCTCAGCTGCAGCAATATATTCCGCTTCTGTTGTTGAATCGGCAACAGTCTCTTGCTTGGAAGATTTCCAGCTCACTGTTCAGTTGTTCAAACAAAATATGTACACTGATTGCGACTTACAGTCGTCTTTGTTGGTTTGGAAACTTGCATCGGCGAACCCAGTCACCTCAAGTTCTCATTCCCCATAGACTAAGAAGCATCTTTAGTTCATCTAAGATACTTAAGGATGTTCTTTACAGCAATCCAGTGACCATCACCTGGATCGGCCTGATAGCGACTGCACATGCTTAAAGTATATGAGACATCGGGCCGCGCATATATCGTGGCATATATGATCGATCCAACTGTTGAAGCATACGGGATCCGAATCATTGCATCTCTTTCATCTTGAGTTTTAAGACACATATCATTCGATAGAGAGACGTCATGTGACACCGGAAACAACCCCCTCTTGGACTGATCCATGTTGAATCTCTTCAACACTTTGTCAATGTACAAGCTCTGTGAGAGTGCCAGCAGCTTTCTAGATCTATCCCGGTAGATCCTTATTCCTAGAATAAAGGCTGCCTCTCATAGGTCTTTCATGGAGAATTTTAATGAAAGCCAAACATTCACCGATTGTAGCATGGGAATGTCATTTCCAAGAAGCAATAAATCATCAACGTATAGGACAATAGATGTCAGTGCGCTCCCACTAACCTTCTTATATACACAAGAATCATCTTCGTTTTGAATGAAACCATATTCTTTTATAATCTCATTAAAACGTTGGTTCCAAGAACGCGATGCTTGCTTTAATCCATACATGGATCGATTTAACTTACAAACCTTGTTTGCATGTCTTGGTACGACAAAACCATCAGGTTGTTGCATATAAACATCCTCCAAAAGTTTTCCGTTAAGGAAAGCGGTTTTGACATCCATCTGCCATATTTCATAATCGAAATATGCAGCAATAACAAGCATTATCCGAATGGATTTAATCATGGCAACAGATGAAAAGGTTTCGTCGTAATCGACACCATGTCGTTGACGATACCCTTTAGCTACAAGCCTAGCTTTGTACATTTGTATGTTGCCTTCCATGTCTGTCTTCTTCTTGAAGACCCATTTACAACCAATAGGCTTAATGCCTTCCGGTACATTAACCAGTGTCCAAACTTGGTTGGTATACATGGAATCCATTTCGGACTTCATGGCTTCTTTCCATAAAGCGGAGTCGATACCTTGTATCGATTCCTTATACGTAGCTGGTTCATCTTCCTCAATAAGATTAATGTCTACATGAGGTGAGATCAGAAATTCTTACCTCTCAGGTTGTTTTCTAACTCTCTCCGACTTACGCGGTTCTTGTGTATTAGAAGATTGTAGAACAGTCTCATCCCTGATGGACTGTTCGTGTTCCGTGAGGGGGTCGGTGCCAGGAATAGTATCACTCCGATTTTCATCGAGTTCTACTTTCCTCCCACTTACCACTGCATTCATGAATTCCTTTTCAAGAAAAACTGCACGAAGAGCAACAAATATTTTGTTCTCTTGTGGGTTGTAGAAATAATATCATTTCGTTCCTTAGGATAACCTACAAATAGGCACTTATCCGATTTGGGTTCTAGTTTGGTACTATCCAAACGTTTAACATATGCCCAGCATCCCCAAACCTTCAAGAATGAGAAACCCGGTTTCTTTCCTGTCTATATTTCATATGGAGTCTGTTCAACAGACTTTGACGGAACCTTATTCAAAATAAGTATTGCAATATTTAATGAGTATCCCCAGAAGGAAATTGGTAGCTCTATGCGACTCATCATTGACATAACCATGTCCAACAAAGTTCGGTTTCTCTGTTCAAACACACCGTTCAATTGAGGTGTTCCGGGAGGAGTCCACTGTGAAAGAATACCATATTATTTCAAGTAATCTTGAAACTCATTGCTTAAGTATTCTCCACCACGGTCCGATCGCAATGTTTTAATACTTTTACCGGTCTGTTTTTCTACTTCATGTCAAAACACTTTGAATTTCTCAAAAGTTTCTGACTTGTATTTCATAAGATACACATAACTATAACGCGATGCATCTTTCGTAAAGGTTACGAAGTATTCATATCCACCTCTAGCCTGGCTAAACATGGCCCGCATACGTCACTATGAACGAGGGCTAACAACTCGGTGGCACGTACACTTTTACCACTAAAAGGTGTTTTAGGCATTTTGCCTAACAAACAAGATTCGCATACATCGTATGAATTAGGATCAAATCCGTCGAAGTATGCATTCTTCGAAAGTGTGGATATACGAGTTTTGTTTATGTGTCCCAGATGACAACGCCACAAATAAGTCTCATCTGTTTTACTCAATTGAGCTTTTTGTTTATCATC
Organism: Zanthoxylum bungeanum; assembly: GCA_019454045.1. Lineage (NCBI taxonomy): Eukaryota > Viridiplantae > Streptophyta > Magnoliopsida > Sapindales > Rutaceae > Zanthoxylum > Zanthoxylum bungeanum. Next base: position 139,976 of record SKCR01051464.1, on the reverse strand, counting down.
TTATATGTTTGAGATTCGTTTATATTCAAAATATAAAGACCATTATTCATATATGTTGTACATATCTCAATATCATCTTTATAAACAAAACACCCAGTGTTCTTGAATACAAAGGTATACCCGCATCGGGTTAAACTAGATACAGAGATTATAATCCTAGTCAAACTAGGCACAAAATAACAGTCCCCTAATGTAAGTACATGCTCTGAGGGAAGATTCAAAACATAGGTGCCAACGGCCAAAACAGCGACTTTCGTCCCATTTCCGACTCGTAGGTCAATCTCCCCTGAAGCCAATCTCATGCTATTCTGCAGATCCTGCACATCAGTACATATGTGAGTACCACATCCAGTATCAAAAATACAATTTTTAAAACTAGTAGTGGACATGTTTATTTCAATAACAAACATACATGAAGCTGGAACCTTGCCGTCCCGCTTCGCTTCCTTCAAGTCTGCCTTGTACTTACGGCAGTCACGCTTTCATTGACCCCGTTTGCCACAGTGTAGGCAGACGTCTTGGGATATGTCTTTTTTCTTCCCAGGAGACTGTGACGATTAAGCCTTGCCCTTCTTCTTCTTCTTCTTCACACCCCCAGAAGCCTTCGGCCAAGCCTTAGCCTTCTTGGATGTTGAAGTAAGATGCGCCTCACGCTTCTTGCCTTTCAGAAGCTCTGGATCTCTGCCTCTTTCAGCATAACCATTAACTCTCCAAGAGTTTTCTCTTGGTTCATCATATTATAGTTCATGATGAACCCGCCCCAGCAGTCGGGCAGAGACTGTAAGATCAAATCTATAGAAGCCTCGGCCTCGAAGTTAATGCCCAGCTGACCCAGCTGTTCGATGTCAGTAATCATCTGCGACACGTAGTGTTTGACAGATATACCCTATGACATACAAGATCGAAAAAGCTTCTTCTGCAAATCATACTTCTGAGATCTAAGATTAGATCTATGAAGATCCTTTAACTTCAACATCATCCCATAAGGATCCAATCCCTTGTTCTGACTACGAAACTGATGAGTCATTGCAGTAAGCATAACAGATTGAGCAGTAACATTATCATCATGGTGAGTCTTCCAAAGCTCACCGCTCTACTAGCTGCTCAAGTCCGGGCTCAGGCCCAAGAGGTCTCTCTATTACATAGAGTAACTTCTCAGCTCCCAGGACTATCATGAGGTTCATTCCCAGTCTGAAAAATTTACGCCGTTAAAGACATTCTCACCCATGATTATGTCTCTAACACTAATCTTTCCAGCCATTTTGATTGCTATAGCCAACTATCCAATCAAGTGTTTTGGGTACACTCAATGCAATGGTTACTATAGTCCAACTATAACCAATTACAAATGGAGTAGTGTTGAGTACAGTCTAACTAATCAAAGAAAACAATAAATAATATTAGTCCACTAATATATATAATAACGAGAAATAATAATAGAGCGCGCATATTAGCGAGTATTAATGAAATTGCAAATTTAATACTAGCCTCCCACTATTTTTCGGCGAGCCTCTACCCTCCGTTGAGTACTCGGGAAATCTAGTTTCCTAGTGGGTTGATCCCGTTAAATAATACACAACTTGACTTTGGCCAACAAGCTATATAAAATTTAACTAGGTAGATCTCTAAGATCAATTGGATCACATCCAATTCCTAGATCTGGTAGGTGGATATCCAAGTCCGAAACATATATCCAATATATTTCCTAACCTGTTTCCTATTAATCAACCAAGTTTAATGATTCCAGTTAAGCGCGACCCATTGACAGTGGGAAGCTTTGTAATCCACGTCGATGAACAAGAGTGACCTTGACTTTGGCCAACAAGTCACAACTACCCAAGACATGCGATATTAACAAAGCTTTCATGGTTCAAACACATCCGCGATAGACAATGATCTTGACTTTGGCCAACAAATCAAAGCCAATCTTGGATCTTGAGAGAGAACCACTCAATGGAAGGAAACCAATTTATTATCTTTGATTAGGTCTCATCATACACCCTTAAACATGCATTCTAAATGTTGGACAAAATGACCCATAGCGTCACTATTTGCACAGATCATTGTGTTGTTGTAGCAAATTAACTATGTGACAAGGAAATTGCACTCTCATCATTTGTGATTAGATCACCATTGATATATAAATGAAGAGAGGTCCCTATGATTAGTTCCTGGACTGAGAATGATATGAGACAGTATCAGTCCCCGAAGGATTAATCATTAAATATCCCTAGCCGGAGTATTATCGAGACTGGACATCGATAATCGGAATAGGCTAGTATGCACTTGTGTGCGTTGTGAGGGCACAACGTCATAGTTCTCATAATATAAGTATTGGATACTTATGCAAGTGCGATAGGAGGTCGTGTTTCACCGATGGTACGGGAAACAGCTTCGCTCTGGATAGACCCCTCAGAATCCCATTGGTATTATGACTATGTGTCTATGGGAGGCCGAAATCAAGGTAGGTGTGTATAGTCTTAACCTGAGACTTGCATCGCTAATACTTGCGATAATCGGTAGACTTTGGTCTTGGTGGTACAGGGCTTTAACCGGTTCTCTGCGTACACCACTTCTGGGTTTATCAGAAAGTCGTAGTGTATTGGGTGTGATGTCAAGACGGGAGTATCACTTCAGTCATATTGGAGATGATGTCACGCAGGATACGGTACTAGTGCTCTTGAGTGTTGCGCAACCAATCGGGATATTGTGACCATGTCATGAATATCCGATTATAGAGACTATGTTACCAGACATCCGATATGTGCTTCGGACGGGGTAGACACTTATCCAGCCCCAGCCCTACACGTGGCTATCCGATACTGGGCCGATACACACAATACAATGGTATACTACACTTGATAACAGATCTTAATATTCTTAATGATATGTCCGGAGAATTGGGAAGACTTGGTACTTTGCTAGGAGTCGACCTTGTCTCGTAAATCGGTAAAACGTAGTACTTGGTACGTACGTGATTCGGATACTCCGACGACCGTATTACACTGCCAACTTATCCGGGGATCTCATGGTCGCTTCCCGATAATCCACCGATGACGCACAACTCGCACTCTTGAATAATCTGGGATTATATAGAAGAGAGAGAAAATTAATCTAGGATTAATTACGGAGATATTTTATCTAGGATAAAATATCGTCTAGAGAGAGATAACGATTAATTTGGAATTAATCGGTAAATTAATATATTCGATATATTAAACGAAATTATATTTCGACGCGGAATTAAAATTAGATTTTAATTCGGGCGAACGAATTAATTTAGAATTAATTCGTTAGCGACGTGAATAGTGAATTCGCTAGGCGTAATCATCTAATTACGACGCGACGGAAAAATCGTTAATTTGGAATTAGCGAACCCGAGCCCGAGTGTGATTGCGAGCGCATTCGTATTTCGAATTCGAGTGCGGCGACGCAAGTCACATCAAGCGTCAAATCAATCGTCACATCAAGCGTCAAATCAAAAGTCACTTTGAGTGATTGATGATTGATTGATTGATTGATTGATTGATGGATGATGGATTGACTTGCATCACATCACTTTATTAAAGTGACATGTGAATAGTTGATGTAATTGGTGTAATAGTGTTTGGAGGGAAAAACTTTTACTTTTGTTTTATTTAAATCATTAAGTAATGGTTTTATATTTATTTTTCTTGGAAAAAAATATATAAAGCTTTTTTGGAAAAGCTTTCATTTCACCAACCATTACACAAAATTCTTTCTCTCTCATTTCTCCTCTTCTCCTCACGCCAAAAGCATGAAATGCTCACTGTTTTTGAAGCCAATAATGGCGTGAACAAGGGAAGCAAGAGTGGGTTTTCATGGTGAAAATTCAAGTGCTAGCACACTTACGAGTCTTGCGAAGGTGGTAGGGGAGGTTCACCCATGAGCCGGGATCCGTTGACGAGGCTTGGAGCTCCGTTTGTCATCTCAAAATTTGAAAATGGAGGCAGTGAACTGCAGCAGTTTGGCGTCCTTGGCAGTGGCTATTTGGGCTTGATTCGTCTCTAAATCGACTCAACCGATCGATGTGAGTATTCCGCTACCTCCGTTGATGTATTCACGCATTGTTTTCATGTCTTGTTTGATCTTGGGACCTAGATTATAACCAACAATGGCATCAAGAGCCTAGGTTCAAGCATGAAAAATGTAGGGCTTAAAATTTGGGTAAATGTTTGTTGAGCATGATTTGAATAAATTGATTGTTTAAGTATGCTTATAACATGTTTAATTTCATTTTGGTTGGACCAATTTGTTGAAAAATGATTTGGAATTATTTTCCCCAAATTATTCCCCTTGGCCGAATGTATTGGTATTTTTGGATTCTTGGAATTTTTGATTTTTGATTCATTTGATGAGTTGGAATCTATTAGGTTGATGTTAATTTGAATCGAATTGGATTGGATTTCGAATTGGACAAAAACCCCAAAAAAAATTCTCATGTTGGCCGAATTGGAATTATTGCCCTAATGTCTTGATGATTTTGATTTTGTGACATTGGATGTGTATGAAATCAAAGTGGATGGTGATTTGATGTCGATTTGGGTTCGATTGGATTGAAACCAAATCGGACACAAAATCCCTCCTTGGCCGAGAGCTTTGAAGCATGTAAATGGGTTTGATTTTTCAATTTATGTGTTGGACATATAATAATGAATTGTGTATGATTAATTGGACTAATTAGTGTTTTGGAAATGTTGATTTAGTTGATTAATCATGCAATGCACTTTAGGTAATTAAATTGCGGAATTGGATTCATGAAATTTAATTATTTTGGCTTAAATTGGATTTGGGCTTCTAATGTTGTATTTGGCCTATTGGGCTTGATTTTATCAAGTTGGGTTTAGGCCAAATGGATTGGATCCAATTGGGCCCAAAACCTTAACCATAAAGCCCAAAGGCAACTAATGAACCTTTAAAGTTCAATTGGGCCTAATGGGCCAAGATTGATTTATGGGCTTATGGGTAAATCCCGGATTGGACTTTGGTTATCGGTTTGACCCGAGTTGACCAAAAGTCCACGCTTAAGAAATCAATTAAAAGCCCATTGGACTTTAATTGAATTGACGTTGGACGTTAATCGGTCTTTGAGACGCGTTACGATTAAATTTGGAATTTAAATCGTAAAAGGTTTATTAAATAAAAGTGTAATATTTATTTGGAATTGAATAATGAATTAGTATTAAATACATGTTAAATTGATTTAATGATGTAGTTTAATTTAATTCATGAATTCGTACTTTAAGTACTTATTCGCAAAAACGAGTTTGACTCGAACAAAATCAAATCGTTGTTTGAACATTGGATGATCACTTAATTATCAGATTAATTAATTTGATTAGATTGATTGATAGCATGCTTATGTGTGTGAATACGTGGTTGTGTTGAATGAATAATGTATATCGGATGGATATTAGATGGGTGGGGCAATTTTAGAAATTGTTGTAATAAATTCGATTTATTAAATTGGACCTGCGTGTCCAGCCTTATCACCTTCATTCTCTTTGTATTCTCTTCTCACCTATTCCCCTCATGTATATGAGGTTTCTTTAGAAGTGTAGTGTAACGGGTAGAAGTAATACAAGTGCTAGCTTGAGTGAGAAAGAAAGGAGAGATTTGATCTAGGATCAATGTGTAAAGTATCCATCCGCATATCATTATTATTATTTTATTTCATACTCGCTTTATTATGTGTTTAGAATGCGCATGTTTAAGGGTGTATGATGATGAGACCTTAACAAAGATAATTAAATTGGTAGCTAATTTGCACGCGAAAAACCCTCGTTATATATCAAGCGTTTATTTTCCTTCCATTGAGTGATTCTTACTCAAGATCCGAGATTGGCAGGGGTTGTTGGCCAAAGTCAAGCCTTTGTCCGTCGAAGATGTGTTTTAATCACGAGGCTTTGTTCCATATCGGTGTCGTGTCCAAGTTGTGGTTTGTTGGCCAAAGTCAAGACCACTTCTTGTCCATTGACATTGATTACGAAGCTTCCATGTCAATGGGTCCGCGCTTGACTGGGATCACTAGGTTTGTTGTGCCAAAGCCAAGGCCTAGTTGATTCAGAGGAAAAAGGTTAGGGTATACATTCGATGTATAGGCATATATAAGATATATGTTTGGGACTTGGATGTCCACCTACTGGATCTAGGAGTTGGATGAGATCCAATTGATCTTCGAGATCTACCTAGTTAATTATCATACAATTTGTTGGCCAAAGTCAAGATTGTGTGATATTTAACGGGATCCTAGCCCACTAGGAAACACGGTTTCCCGAGTACTCGACAGAGGGTTAGAGGCTCGACGAAAAATAGTGGGAGGCAAGTATTGAATTTGCAACATTCGTTCGAATACTCGCTAAACGCGCTCATCTATTTTATCTCGTCATATTAATCAAAAGTATTAGTTGGACTAATATTTTATGTTGTTTTAAAAATATATATAGTTGGACTATATACAAACTCATTCAATTATAGTTGATTTTATAATTGGATTATAGTAATCAATATAATTGAATTAAAATGATAGTTGATTTTATAATTAGATTAAGTTATCAATATTAAAATTATAGTTGATTAAATAATTGGATTATTGTAATCATTATAATAAATAGTACCTTATTAAATTGATTAAATAGTTGGACTATTGAAATCAAGAAAGAATTGAAAAGTTGAATATTTAAAATATATAATCCTTGGATTAAATGTTTTAAATGATTTAATTTTATTGGGAATACATAATAGGTTACTTTATTGGATAAAATAACTTGTTATATCTAGGCCATAATTAAGCAAATAAGTAGAGCATAAAATCTTTGGAAGATTTATGTGATGATGACTTTAGTGCTTAATTAATATACTTATCATAAATCTATCTTTAGATTTAAAAGTATTAAATTGCAATTAATAATTCTTAGAGAATTGATTTGACTATTCTAGAGTGTGAAAAGTCAAAGTTTCAAGTTTGCAATTGCGTGTTGCACAAGGTGCACATCATTTCGATATTCCAAACCCAAGGCTTGGCCAAAGGTTTGTGAAATATTGAAAAGATAATTGACATATCCCAAAGTGACTACCATTTGGATATGGAAGACACAAAGGAATTAAAGAAAGGGCGAGGCTCTAACTTTAAAATATTTGTCAAAGTTATGTTCACTACTAGTATTGAAATTGGATTTTAAATACTTAGTGTGGTGGTACAAAATATATGTATTGATGTTCAGAATCCGCTATGAGCTGGATACTGACTTCAAGCCGAGATTTCTCTGCAAATCGGAAACGGGACGAAATTCGCGCTGTTTCGACCGTAGATACCTAAGTTTAGGAACTACCCTTTGGGTATGTACTTAAATTAGGAACTGTTATAATGTAACTAGTTTGACTAGAGACATTATCTCTATATCAGTGTTTAATCCGTTACGGATAAAACCTTATATTATAGAACACTAAGTGTTTTATTATATAAAGATGATACTGAGATAAATACATTAGATGTAAATAACAGAATTTATATTTTGAATATAATAAAATCTCAAACATATAAAAATGACAAATAAATAGCTCAATTGATTTGATCAATAGAGACTTATTTGTGGCATTGTTGTCTAGGACACAATTAAACGAGACTCGTATATCCACACTTTTGAAGAGTGGGTACTAGGACTGATTTGACTATTCAAATAAGGTCTGCGAATCTAGTTTATAAGGTAAAGTACCTGAAATACTATTTACTTGGTAATAGTATAAGGGCCACCGATCTGTTAGCCCTATTCATGGTGAAGTTAGTGGGCCCATATCTAGCTAGGCTAGATGTGAACATGAATATTTCGTGACCTTGACGGATGTAGCATCACGTTATGGTTATGTGTTTCTTTTGAAGAACACAAATCGGAAACTTTAGAGTTTCGACACGAAATAGAAAAACAGATCAGCTATAGTATTATTCCGCCACGGTAAGACCGTAATGGAAAATACTTAAGCAGTAAGTTTCATACGTACATGAAAGAGTATGGTATTCTTTCAGATGAGGACTCCTCCCGAGACACGTCAGTTAGACGGTGTGTCCGAACTAAAACCGAATTTTGTTGGACATGATAAGGTTTATCACGAGTCGCTCTGAGCTACTGTTTCCTTCTATAGGATATATATAACAGTGCAAAGCTTATTTAGAATAAGGTTCCATATAAATCTGTTTGACAGATATCATATAGGATATGAACAGGAAAGAAACAGGTTTCTCATTCCTGATAATTTGGGTATGCCAGGCATAACGTTTGGATGATACCAAACTAAGGACCCAAATTGGATAAGTGCCAATATAGGTTATCCTAAGGGAAACCTTAAGTATAGTACTTGTAAATCTCACATGAGAACAATGTGATTGTTGCTCACCATGCGGTTTTTCCTGAGAGGAATACCGATATGCAGTGGTCAGTGGGAGGATAGTGATACTCGATGAAAAAATGAGAGTAATACTGTTCAAGGCACGAAGTCCTTAATGGAACACAAATAGTTCATCTATGATGAATCTATACCATTAATCTTCGAATACACAAGAACTGAGTAGATCGGATAGAGTCAGAAACGACCTAGGGTATGGGTTTCTGATCTAACCTCATAAAGATGTCAATCTTATGAAGGTAATCCACCGACTACGTTTTGAGGAAGTGATACGAGGTATCGACCCCTATTATGGCAAAGTGCCATGAATCCGAAATGGATTCCATGTATAACAACTATTTTGGATACTAGTTGTTGTACCATAAGGCATTGTGCCTATTGGTACATTAAACTCCTTCAAGGAAGACATACATGGAAGGCAACATACCAACGTACAAAGCTGGGCTTTTGACGGAAAGGTATCGTTATCAACATTGTGTTAATAACGGTTCAACCTTTTATCTGTTGCCATGGTAAATCCATTTTGAAGATGCTTGTTGATAACTGCGTATTTCATTTATGAAATGTGTCAGTTGTAGATCAAAATCGCTTTCCTAAAAAGGAAACCTTTTGGAGGATGTTTACAACATCCTGACGATTTTGTGTAACCGACAAATAAGGTTTCCGGGTTATTCGATCCATCTTTGGATTAATGCAAGCATAAGGTTCTTGGAACTGTCGTTTTGAAATAATCATAATGGTTTATGATTTGACTCAAAACGAAATAATTCTTGTGTATATAAGGAGGTTAGTGGGAGAGCGCACTGACAGTTAAATTCCCATAAAGCAATTGTTGAAAGCTTGGCTTTCATAGAAATTCCTCCGTAGAATTCTGGGGAGTAACAACCTTTATTCAAGGAATAAAGATCTACAGGATAGATTTGGAGTTGTTAACACTCTCTGGGAATTGTACATTTAAAATGTACTTGATAGGGTGTCTCATACGCTTCGAGCATATGGAGTCACGATCAGGTCAATCCAAGTGATAGTCACTGGATTGACATTAAGAACATTTGTTAGTATCTGAGAGAACTAAAGATGTTGTCTTAAACTATGGAGAAGGAGAACTTGAAGTGACTGGGATCACCGCTGCAGCAGTTTCCAAACAATTAAATACTGAGATACTATAAAGTTTGTACACTGGGACAGTGAGCTGGAAATATTCCGAGCAAGATAACTGCTGCCGAATAAACAACAAATGCGGATTATTGCTGCAGCTGAGGCAGCAATAGAAGCCATTTGGATCGAAAATAAATCTAATTAGATTATATATAGTTCTTTTAGCAGCTGAGCTAGGCGTCAGCACAGGCTAAGGAATTAAAGGTCTCATCGACGATCCAGATATATACTTCTATATCATCTGATTCATTCGGATCATACATCGTGGCGATGTGATGATCGTGTAAATCGCGTCAGACGATAATCAAGCAAATCCGCTGACGAAAACCTTTCCTCAGCAATTTGAGCGAACCGTACATAGTTCGGGTGTGGGACACTTGAGTGACTGGCTATGTGCCAAGTGGGAGATCGTTGGATAAAATGACCCATAGTGTCACTATTTGCACAGATCATTGTGTTGTTGTAGCAAATTAACTATGTGACAAGGAAATTGCACTTTCATCATTTGTGATTAGATCACCATAGATATATAAATGAAGAGAGGTCTCTATGATTAGTTCCTAGACTGAGAATGATATGAGACAGTATCAGTCCCCGAAGGATTAATCATTAATATCCATAGCCGGAGTATTATCGAGACTGGACATCGATAATGCAGAATAGGCTAGTATTGCACTTGTGTGCGTTGTGAGGGCACAACGGCATAGTTCTCATATATATAAGTATTGGATACTTATGCAAGTGCGATAGGAGGTCGTGTTTCACCGATGGTACGGGAAACAGCTTCGCTCTGGATAGACCCCTCGGAATCCCATTGGTATTATGACTATGTGTCTATGGGAGGCTGAAATCAAGGTAGGTGTGTATAGTCTTAACCTGAGACTTGCATCGCTAATACTTGTGATAATCGGTAGACTTTGGTCTTGGTGGTACAGGACTTTAACCGGTTCTGCGTACACCACTTCTGGGTTTATCAGAAAGTCGTAGTGTATTGGGTGTGATGTCAAGACGGAAGTATCACTTCAGTCATATTGGAGATGATGTCACGCAGGATACGGTACTAGTGCTCTTGAGTGTTGCGCAACCAATCGGGATATTGTGACCATATCATGAATATCCGATTATAGAGACTATGTTACCAGACATCTGATATGTGCTTCGGACGGGGTAGACACTTATCCAGCCCCAGCCCTAGCACGTGACTATCCGATACTGGGCCGATACACACAATACAATGGTATACTACGCTTGATAACAGATCTTAATATTCTTAAATGGATATGTCCGGAGAATTGGGAAGACTTGGTACTTTGCTAGGAGTCGACCTTGTCTCGTAAATCGGTAAAACGTAGTACTTGGTACGTACGTGATTCGGATACTCCGACGACCGTATTTACTGCCAACTTATCCGGGGATCTCATGGGTCGCTTCCCGATAATCCACCGATGACGCACAACTCGCACTCTTGAATAATCTGGGATTATATAGAAGAGAGAGAAAATTAATCTAGGATTAATTACGGAGATATTTTATCTAGGATAAAATATCGTCTAGAGAGAGATAACGATTAATTTGGAATTAATCGGTAAATTAATATATTCGATATATTAAACGAAATTATATTTCGACGCGGAATTAAAATTAGATTTTAATTCGGGCGAACGAATTAATTTAGAATTAATTCGTTAGCGACGTGAATAGTGAATTCGCTAGGCGTAATCATCTAATTACGACGCGACGGAAAAATCGTTAATTTGGAATTAGCGAACCCGAGCCCGAGTGTGATTGCGAGCGCATTCGTATTTCGAATTCGAGTGCGGCGACGCAAGTCACATCAAGCGTCAAATCAATCGTCACATCAAGCGTCAAATCAAAAGTCACTTTGAGTGATTGATTGATTGATTGATTGATGAATTGACTTGCATCACATCACTTTATTAAAGTGACATGTGAATAGTTGATGTAAGTTGGTGTAATAGTGTTTGGAGGGAAAAACTTTTACTTTTGATTTTATTTAAATCAATTAAGTAATTGGTTTTATTTATTTTTCTTGGAAAAAAATATATAAAGCTTTTTGGAAAAGCTTTTCACCAACCATTACACAAAAATTCTTTCTCTCTCATTTCTCCTCTTCTCCTCACGCCAAAAGCATGAAATGCTCACTGTTTTTGAAGCCAATAATGGCGTGAACAAGGGAAGCAAGAGTGGGTTTTCATGGTGAAAATTCAAGTGCTAGCACACTTACGAGTCTTGCGAAGGTGGTAGGGAGGTTCACCCATGAGCCGGGATCCGTTAGACGAGGCTTGGAGCTCCGTTTGTCATCTCAAAATTCTGAAAATGGAGGCAGTGAACTGCAGCAGTTTGGCGTCCTTGGCAGTGGCTATTTGGGCTTGATTCGTCTCCAAATCGACTCAACCGATCGATGTGAGTATTCCGCTACCTCCGTTGGTGTGTTCACACATTGTTTTCATGTCTTGTTTGATCTTGGGACCTAGATAATAACCAACACTAAAAGCATAATAAGGCGCGATAAATATAATAATCATATGCGGATGGATATATACATTTTGTTCCTAGAACAAATCTCACTCTTTTCTTTTCCTCTCTCCCGCTAGCACTTTACATTCTTCAAAGTACCCAATTACATAACATTATAAGAAACCTCATTTACATTGAGGGGAATTGGTGAGAAGAGAAATACAATGAGAATGAGAGGTGATAGGCTGGACACGCATGTCCAATTTCAAATAAATATCATATTTACAATAATTTCCAAAATTACCCCCACCCATCTAATATCCATCTGTTATACATTATTCAAACAAATACATCCAAGCATTCACACATAGCATGTTGTCAATCAATCTAATCTAATTAATTAATTCATCAATTAATGACCATCCAATGTTCATACAACGATTTGATTTGCGCGAGTCCAACTTGTTTAAGAATAAATACTTAAAGTAAGTATTCTTGAATTATATCGCACTACAATATTAAATCCAATTTAAATTGTATTCAATACTAATTTAAGTTTAATTCCAAATTAAATAATTACACTTGTTATATTAATGTCTTTATGGACTTGGATTCCAAATCCAATCCAAATGGTCTCAAATGCCCATTTAGCATCCAATGCCATTTCTATTAGGTCCAATGGGCTTTAATTAATTCTTTAGGCATGAACTTTTGACCATTATGGATCAAGCCCATAATGTCTTGGCCAATTTAGGAATCACCATATGCCATAAATTAATTTTGGCCCATTAGGCCCAATAAGATTATTAAAGGCACTAAAGTCATATTATTGGACTTTTATGGAAATAGTTTAGGCCCAATTGGATCCAACCCAATTGTCAAAAACCAAACTTGGCCCAACCAAACCCATTAATCAAAATAAAACCAAATTAGCCCAATTAGTATTTTAGGGACTAATTTACATTAATACAATATTCCAAATATTACATTAATCCAATTTAAGTGTAATTAACATAACTAATTAATTAATCTAACATTTCCAAAATATTAATTAATATAATTAATCATGCTTATAATTCCAATTCATGTCCAACACAAATTGAAGCCAAATCAAGTCTCCAACAACATGCTCATTCATGGTAATTGACAAGATATTAACATGCAATTTGATTCCAATCCAATTAAATCAATATTTAACATATATTTCATGCCATTAACACATCCAAGTGTCAAAATTTAAAAAATCACCATGAGTTATTCTAGGGTTATTTTCGGCCAACATAAGGAATTGAGGGAAATTTGATCCAATCAATTTTTCAACAATCCAACAATTCACGACTCTAAGTTATCATCATCTAACATTAACTAACAACTCAATTTTGAATTTTCATGCTCCAAGTAAAAATCCATAATTAATGTTTATAAACCCTAGATTTCAGAATCATATTTAGCAAGGCTCTAGATACCATTGTTAGTCTCTAAGACATGCCATAAGATCTCTAAACATGATTATATGTGTGAAATAATCAAGAAAAGTGGCGGAAACACTTACATTGATTTGGAGAAATTCGAAATTTTTCCTTTTGGATGAAGCTCCAAGCAAGTTGTTTGTGTTGTTTAAGCCTTGGGTGAGTTTCCATATCACCTCATTTGACCCTCCAAGTGCTAGCTTTGAGAAATTTTCAAGCAAGAATTTCTTCTAAAAGAGAAGAGAATTCGGCAATTGGTGGAGAAGAAGAGAGAATAGTGAGTTATTTCCAAAATTGGTTGGTTGTGTGTTTAATGAATTTCATTTATTATGTCAAGTACTTCCATCAAACTTTGACAAGTGAAGTAAGTCAAGTGGTCCCACAACTTTTAAATTCAAAATTTAAGTTGGCTTCTCCAACACACAACTAAACTTGGGCCCGTGTTCGTTTAATTCCGATTAAACGAATTTGTCGTCGCTACATAATTAAATCCAATTTAATTAAATAATTATGCCTTGCAAAATTATTACGATAGTCGCTTACGAATTAATTCTAAATTAATTCGTTCGCACGAATTAAAATCCAATTTTAATTTCATATTGAAATCCAATTTCAATTAATATATCCGATATATTATTTTAGCCCCATATAAATAAATTAAATAGAAAAATTCAATTTAACTATTAAATTTATTTTATCGATTAATTCTAAATTAATCGCGTTCTCTCTTCCATACGAAGTTAATCCCAGATTAATTCTTGCCGCAATTAATCCCATATTAATTTTATCTCTCATAATTAATCCCAGATTAATTCTATCTGAGTCAAATGTCATTGGTGAATCTTTGGGAAGCGACCCAAGAGATTCCTGGATATGTTGGAAGTAAATAAGGTTATCGGACTATCCGAACATGTGCGTACCCCGTACCACGTTCTTACCGATTTACAAGACATGGTTGGCTTCTAGCAAAGCACCGTGCCTACCCAATTCTCCAGAAATATTCACCGAGGAATATCATCTGTATCAGGCGTAGTAATACAATAGTATGTAATGCGTAATACGATCCAGTATCGGATGTCACATGCTAGGCCTAGCGCTGGCTCTATATCTGCCCCGTACGAAGCATATATCGGATCCCGAGTAACTAATCTCTATAATCGGGAAGTCATGACCTAGTCATACTATCCCGATAGCTGAAGCTTTTAGAGTACTAGTTTCGTATCCCGTGTGACCATCATCTCCATATGACTGAAGTGATACTCACATCTTGACATCACATCCAATACACTACGATTCTCAGTAAACCCAATAGAGGCGTACACAGAACCTGTTAAAGCTCCAGACGACCAATATCAAAGTAAACTGGTTGTCACAAGTAATGGCGACGTAAGTCTCAGGTTAAAGATCACATACACCTACCCTGATTCGGATTCCCATAGACACATAGTCATACTACTAATGAGATTCCAAGTGGGTATATCCAGAGCGAACTGTTCCCGGTCCAACGGCTAACAGAACCTCTTATTACACTTGCATAAGTATCAAATACCTAAATATATGAGAACTATGCCGTTAAGCTTCCATAATGCGCATAAGTGTAATATTAGTTTATTCCGCATTATCAATGTCCAGTCTCGATAATACTTCAACTATGGATATTTAATGATTAAACCGTTCGTGGATTAATATTGTCTCATATCTTATTAATCCGATTTAACCATATGGATTTTTATCATTAATATATATACAAGTAATCTAATTACAATAATGATAAAATAGCAATTTCCTTTTGTCACATAGTTAATTTGTACAAAAACACAATGTTCTTTACAAATAGTGATGTTATGAGTCATAATTGTCCAACATCATCTTCATCTAGTCTCTTGGTCAAAATGGGCTTGGGCTTATGAGGTCTCTTGGTCCAATATCGATTCCCAAGCCGGGCTTATTAGCGGGTTTCTGGTTTTTGTGGTTGGCCCAGAGATGAAATATTGATTCTACCATGGGGCCCAAATTTGGCCCGTACAGTTTATCCCATACTCTCTAAGTCTAGAAGTTCTTGACTTGGAGAGTATTTATGTGCATTTCGAATGAAAACAGGTTGTGGGGTACTTGTTTACTGATTCTGACAAAAGCTCAGAGTTAATTCACACGACATTGTCGTATGGACTGAGGGTGGTCCATGATTTCAGTTGGCTCGTCATGAGTCCTCGGGGGACGTCCCCGGTCTACTGAACCAGATGGGGGTTCATGAGCCATTTCACTCGACATTGTCGTATGGACTGATGAAGGTCCATGTCTTTAGTTGACTCGACAAGAGTCTTTGGGGGATGTCCCCGGTCGACTGAACCAGATGAAGGTTAATGAGCCATTTCACTCGACATTGTCGTACGGACTGATGGAGGTCCATGTCTTCAGTTGACTCGACAATAGTCTTTGGGGGATGTCCTCGGTCGACTGAACCAGATAAAGGTTCATGAGCCATTTCATTCGACATTGTCTTATGGACTGATGGAGGTTCATATCTTCAGTTGACTCGACAAGAGTCCTTGGGGGATATCCCCGGTCGACTGAACCAGATGAAGGTTCGGGAGCCATTTCACTCGACATTGTCGTATGGACTGAGGGAGGTCATGTCTTCAGTTGACTCGAAAAGAGTCATTGGGGGATGTCCCCGGTCGACTGAACCGGGTGAAGGTTCATGAGCTATTTCACTCGACATTGTCGTATGGACTAAGGGAGGTCCGTGTCTTCAGTTGACTCGATATGAGTCATTGGGGGATGTCCCCGGTCGACTGAATGAGGTGAAGGTTCATAAGCCATTTCAATCACATTATCGATGGACTAATGGAGGTCTATGTCTTCAGTTGACTCGACAAGAATCCTTGGGGGATGTCCCCGATCGACTGAACCGGATGAAGGTTCGGGAGCCATTTCACTCGACATTGTTGTATGGACTGAATGAGGTCAATGTCTTCAGTTGACTCGACAAGAGTCCTTGGGGGATATCCCCAGTCGACTGAACCAGGTGAAGGTTCATGAGCTATTTCACTCGACATTGTCGTATGGACTGAGGGAGGTCCATGTCTTCAGTTGACCCGATAATAGTCCTTAAGGGATGTCTCCAGTCGACTGAACCAGGTGAAGGTTCATTAGCTATTTCACTCAACATTTTCGTATGGATTGAGGGAGGTCCAGTTGACTCGACAAGAGTCCTTAGGGGATGTCCCCGGTCGACTGAACCGGGTGAAGGTTTAGGAGTCATTTCACTCGACATTGTCGTATGGACTGAGGAAGGTCAATGTATTCAGTTGACTCGATATGATCCCTCTAATTTCGCAATGTCTTTATATTATGTCGTTTCGAATGATATCATGTCATGTCAAATTATTACATGTCTGGTAGCAAGTTGGGACTGAGGTAATGTCGGATGGTAGCATCCCCGTACTAAGCCTTCATATAGTATCTTGTTGTGTCTTAGCCTGAGGGCTCTTGATTTCTTTCAGTCGACATCTCCGAAGGATTCCCCTGTGGCGTGATGGGACTTGATTGTTTTCTAGGTTCTTCTCCACTCATTTAATGCAATCCTAGCACAAGTTTCGAGGTGTTTTTGGCGTGAATTCGAGGCGCCAAAAAGGATGGTATAGAAGAGAGCTTTGAGAGCTCATTTGCCTCTTTCACAAAATCTCACTTCAGCCATCAAGTAGAGAGAAGCCTCAAGCTCTTCAAGGTATTCTTTAAAACCCATCTTCTATTCTTCAGTATCTTTAAACATTCATAGTGTAGATTCAAGATGTTCTTAGGATAAATAGGTAATTTGCTCTTTTGAATCATAGGTTAATTTTTGGAACTGTGTTTGAGGGTTGGGCTTAGAGTTTGATCTTTAGGGAATAGATTTTTAAGGAATATCGTGTTTGTATGCTTATCGTCTGGAAAATGTCGAGCGAAGAATCTTTAGGCAGTTTAAGAGCCGAGATTGATAGGTTTGTTGAATCATCTTCTAGTGAATCGAAAGAGGTAGAAGTATATAGAGATTGATCGTATCAGGATCTAATCAAGACATGGTTAATAACCGTAGCAGAGTTATCTCAAGAGGTTCCTACTGAAGCAATACCACTTAGGACTTTACCAGCAATTGGAGAGTCGAGTGAAGTTCCTAGTACAAGTGAACCAACAAACTTGTTAACAAAAAACCCCACTAGTCGAGTGATTGATAAATCATTGAGGGAAATCAAGTGTAAGTATAGATTTCCAGACTCATTAGAATTAAGGCTTCCTCTGTCGAGTGAAAGAATCGATTACAAAGTCTCAGGGTGGATTGGGTTCTATGAGCGACCTTTTGCTGATGGATTGAGGTTTCTCATACTAAGATTGGTTTGGGAGGTTTTGGACCATTTCCAGATTGCTCCTTTTCAGCTGATGCCTAATACTTGGAGGATTCTGTTGTCGATTGAATGCATGTCCTTCGAATTATGAGTGTTCTTTGATGTGAAGGATGTGTTATCCACATTACTACCTAAAGGAACACATGACTGAGAAGAGAAGATACACTTTGTTTCTTCAGCATAGGAAGAAACATTTAGTTACTGGACTCCCGACAAATGATAGGAGAAACTTGCAATCTGATTATTTCTTTGTGAGGGGAGAGAGTATATTTGGGTTGGCTAGAGCTGGCCGAATCCCAGAATATTGGAGTTTTTCGAGTGAGTATTACATCTTCATCATGCATTCTCTTTGAGTACACTTAATAATAGGCCTAACCCTAAATTTTGTTTTGCAGATCCTTTGTGAAACCACTCGTTCGAGACAATAAGTCGAACCGTCTCTAACACTAAAGCAATATTAGCTTTACTTTCCGAAGAGAGAGATTGGAGAGTCATTTTGGTAGAGAAGAGACTGAGGGAAACTTTGTTGTGGAAGAAGATCCACGATCGCGAATGTACCCTTTTAGCCCTTAGTAAACACATTTTAGATGTGTTATACTGTAGTTGGTCGTGTCTAGAGACTTTTGGAGAGCCAAAGTTTTTAAAGCCTTTAAGTCCCGAAGAACTTTTGTATGCAGAAGATATAATGTCAGGGCCCTTCAAAGTATCTTCAATTGACGAACTGAAGAGTCGAAGGAAAGCTAAGAAAGCAAAGGGAATAGAACCGAAAGTTGAAAAGGTTGAAGCTCCAAAACTCAGAGAAGTCGTATCAGATGAGGCCGTAGTGGAGAAGGGAAAGTTGACTTAAATGATTACGGCTGGGAAGAAAAGGAAAACTGTTACTGAGGTGGAGGAAGATATTGACAATGTCATTATAAGGATTCCTCATGGGTCGACTTTAATCTTGGATCCTTCCAGTATTAACACATTTGTGAAAGGGCTTCTTCTGGAAGAGGGTGAAATAATACTAACAACGATAGGCCCAATTGAAGCAATGAAGAAAGCAACAACTTTGAACTATCAAGTATGTATACTTAAGATTTTCTCTATATTTCCGCAATTACGGGTCGAATGATTTCTAACTTGGAATTTTTCAGGCATTGGAATGCATCATGTACATGCAAAAATATACCGAGTCGAGTCAGAGAAAGATAAGGGAATTTGAGAAAACCTTGTCAGTGGTGAGGAAGGAAGCATCATAGCTAAAGTTTGGGTTGGACGTTTCTGAGAAAAAAATGGGGAAAGGGCTCGAGAAGGAGCTGAAGAAGACCAAAGCTACCCTTAAAATGGAGAAAGAAACGTCTGAAGCAATGATTGAAGCCTACAAGCAGAGCTTCGATAATGTAAAGAAGGAAAATGAGCTGCTACTTGAACAATTGGAGGGGATTGCTTTTGAATCTATGATAAAAGATAGAAGCGATTTGATAAAGGAATATCTTGCTGGGAAGCACGTCGAATGAAAGCCTGAGAAATAGATTCGAGAGTACGAAAGATTTGTGGCTGGGTTTTCTTTGTCAAGTGAAGATGGTGAAGAAGTCGAGTCAAAGAAGGATGAGATTACGAAGGTCGCAGTTCCTGAAGTTGAAATGGGAGTGATCGAAGGTCAGGCGGAGGAAGGAAAATATATCAATCCCACGGGAGTCGAACCTGCTGTCCAAGAAGAAAAAGTTCCTGCTAGTACTTCAGCAGTTGTAGAAGATCAACCAGCTAGTGTTCGGGAAGTTTGAGAACACAATTAATCTAATGTACTTTTTCTTTTTCTTTTGTTAATATTTTGAATAAGACTACTAATTGTTGAATGGAAAGTAAGTTCTCGAACTGTGAATGCATTTTATTTCAACGTCGAATGAACTTTTGTAAATAACAAATCATTTATTTCAAACTTGAAAGACAACTAAGTATGCAGGTATGTATTACCAGTAGAATCGCTTAAGATGAATGGCGTTCCAACTGTTACGGATGGGTGTTCCCTCCAAGGTTTGTAGTTTGTAGGCTCATCTCCCAACGATTTTTGTGATGAGGTATGGACCTTCCCAATTCGGTCCAATCTTACCATCTCCAACCTCCTTGGTGTTCTGGAAAACTCTGCGTAGGACACAATCTCCTTCCTTGAAGGTTCTGCTCCTGACATTTTTGTCAAAGTATCTGGCCATCCTCTGTTGATGGGCCGCTAGTCGAATGGAAGCTCGGTCCCTCACTTCATCAATTGTATCGATACTATAATTCATAAGTTGTCGATTTGATTCCTCATTGAGCCATTGGTAGCGTGGGGATGGGATGGTTTCTTCGGTTGGTATTACTGCTTCCATACCAAACGCCAGAGAAAATGGGGTTTCTCCAGTAGACGACCGGGCTGTTGTTCTTTAAAACCACAATACTCCCAGGAATTCATCTGCCCAAGCGCCTTTAGCTTTCTCCAATCTCTTCTTCAAAGTGTTCAGAATTGTTTCGTTAGATGACTCGGTCTGGCCATTAGCTTGTGGGAAGCGTGGGGTTGAAAAGCTTAACTTTATGCCCCAATTTTTGCAGAAATCTTGAAAATGATGGCTGATGAATTGTGAACCATTATCAGTCACGATTTCTATCGGTATGCCGAATCGACATATGATATTCTTCCAGATGAATGTTTGTGCCTCTTTGTTGCATATCCTGGCGAACGGTTCTGCTTCGATCCACTTCCAGTAGTAATCCGTAAGTACGAGCATATAGACTCGATGTTCTGGGCGGTTGGAAGTTTCCCGACGATGTCCATTCCCCACTTCATGAACGGCCAGAGAGATAAGATAGGGCTGAGTCTTTATGGTGGGAGGTGTGAGACTGGAGTAAACTTTTGACATTTTTCACACCTCCTAGTGAAGTCTACAGAGTCAACCCTTATCGTAGGCCATTAGTAGCCTGTCGAATGGGTTCGAAGAGCCAAGCTCCTTCCTCCGGAATGATTCCCACATTCCCCTTCATATAGCTCTGTCAAGTGTCAACACATGTCGCGTATCTTCGTGAGTGAGGCATTTCAGGTAGGGTCCAGATAACGATCTTCTTAGTAACCGATTGTCGAATAAAGTGAACCTTGCAGACTGCCTCTATATTTTCCTGGCTTGGAGTTTGTCTTCCAGGAGTATGCCTTCTTGTAGATACCTGACTATTGGTGTCATCCACGAGTTGGCTGAATTGATTGGGGCGACCTCTTTTTCTTCTTTCCAAATTACTGGCAAATTCAAGTACACTACTGGTATTGATCGTGGTTTCTTTGCATCGTTGAACCAAGGGTGGCCAATGCATCTGCTTGGGAATTCTCGCTTCTTAGGACTTGGTTTATAGTGAGTTCCTCAAACGTCGACTGAATATCTCTTACCTTTTGCAAGTAGGATGCCATCTGTGGATCTCGTGCGTGATACGAACCTTGGAATTGACTGACTATTAGTTGCGAAGAAGACGTTACTTCTATCTTTTTGGCTCCAAGTTCATTGGCCAAGGTTAGTCCTGCTATCAACGGTTCATATTCAGCCTCGTTGTTTGTGACTATAAAACTGCATTTGATTGTTTGCTGTAGTATGTCGCCTTCTGGAGTAATGATCAATATCCCCAAGCCGCACCCCTTTTTGTTACTGGAACCATCGACTGCAAGTTTCCAGGGGATGCTCAAATGGATAGTACAAACGTCCGCTTCAGTTACAGCCGGTAAGCTGGGGCTGAAGTCGGCTACAAAGTCCGCTAAGGCCTGAGATTTGATGGCTGTCATGGGCAGGTATATGATGTCGTGTTCCTCAAGTTTAATTGCCCATTTCATCAGCCTTACTGACAACTCCGGTTTATAGAGTATGCTTCCCATAGGATACATAGTATATACCGTGATTGGATGCCCGTGAAAGTAGGGTCGAAGCTTCCTTGTATCCGTTATCAAAGCAAACACCAATTTCTCCATTAGAGGGTAGCGTGATTCCGCACCCTGCAGTGCTTTACTCACGTAGTAGACTGCGAGTTGTGTCCCCTCCTCTTCTCTGATCAGGACTGCACTAATCGCTTGTTCCGAGACCCCCAGGTAGAGAAAAAGCCTCTCATGGTCGAGTGGTTTTGACAGCAAAGGTGGGGAGGTAAGATATCGCTTGAGTCCTTTCAAAGCTTCTTCACAGGCTGGGGCGAAGTTATTTGCTTTCTTTAGGGATGAGAAGAACGGAAAGCTTTTATCCTTAGACTTAGAGATGAACCTATTAAGTTCTGATATCCTCCATGCTAGTCGCATGACATCCTTTGGGCTGGAAGGTGAGGGGATTTCAAGGATTGACTTGATCTGGTCTGGATTCACTTCAATTCCTCATCGAGTGACCATATAACCCAAGAATTTCCCTGAAGCGACACCAAATACACACTTAGTGGGGTTTAATTTCATCCAGTACCTGTCCATTATGTTGAAGGCTTCCTCCAAGTGCTCGAGATGTCATTCTGACTTAGAAGATTTCACCAGCATGTCGTCTATGTAAACCTCCATTGTCCTCCCAATTTTTTGGGAGAACATTTTGTTGACCATACGTTGGTAGGTGGCTCCAGCATTTTTGAGGCCGAAAGGCATTACCTTGTAGCAGTATACGCCTTGGTTGGTGACAAAGGTTGTCTTCTTCTGGTCGCCTGGATGCATAAGGATCTGATTGTAGCCAGAATACGCGTCCATGAAACTCAACAATTCATGCCCAGCTGCAGCATCGACCATCGAATCAATGTGAGGTAGTTGGAATGAATCTTTTGGGCAAACTTTGTTCAAATCCGTAAAGTCGATGCAGACTCGCCACTTTCCATTCTTCTTTCTGACTACCACTACGTTAGCTAGCCACTCTGGAAACTGAACTTCCCTAATAGCTCCATTCTGCAACAATTTTTGAATTTCCTCATCAATGATTTGGTTCTTTTCTGGGGCGAACTTCCTCATCTTCTGTCTGATTGGAGGGTGGTCTGGATCCACATGGAGCTAATGAGTAATCAACTCGGGGTCGATTCACGTCATGTCTTTGTGAGACCATGCAAAACGGTCGTGTCGCTTCTTCAAGAATTAGATCAATTCAGCTCGTAGCTCGGGATCTAAGTTAGCTCTAATTTGTGCCTTATGATCTGCATGATGAGGGTGAATCTGGATTTCGTCAAGCTCCTCAAGATTTGGTAGTGTCGGCTCTGTATTGAGAGACCTATTCTGTAATTGCTATGCATACTGGGTTTTTGCCTTCAAAGTTGTTTGGTAGCAGCTTCTAGAAGCGGCTGTGTCTCATTTTATCTCTCAAATCCCCCATTTGGTAGGGAACTTTAGGACTTGATGGTACGTCGATGACACTGCTCTCATCTCATGAATCCAAGACCTACCCATAATAAGATTGTAGGCTGAGGGACAGTCTAAAATCAGGATCGTGGTCATCTTGTTGACTTTTGCGGCGTAGACTGGATGAGATATTTCTCCCATGGTGAATTTTTGTTCTCCACTAAATCCAACCAATACAGTTGTTTGTCTGCTTATCTTCTCCAGTTCAGCTCCCATGTCTGCAAGGGTCGTGGCAAAAATGATGTTGGCTGAGGATCTGGTGTCGACTAGCACTCGTTTGATCATAAAATTCATGACCTGCAAGGAGATTACTAGAGCATCATGATGCAGATTCATATTGTAGGAGCTATTGTCGTCTGGAAAATCCATAGTAAGGTTGGTAACCATCCCTTTGATTGACATCGTAGAGTGAGGAAGGCTGATCGAAGAAGCCCTAGAATGCCGTTTGGCCGCTGAATATGACACGCCACTAACTTTTTATCCTCCCGAAATAAAATTGACCGTGTTGTTAATCGGTGGAGGTGGAATCGGGGCTTCTCCTTGGCCAACCCTTTCATCTCTTCGAGCTAAGGTAGCTTTCCCTTTCTCTGTGAGTAAGTCTATTAGAAACCCTTTATTCAACAATTCCAAAACTTCCAATCTTAACACCACGTATTCAGCTGTAGTATGGCCATAAACTCTATGGAACTCACACCACTTTCTAGTGTCCTTCTTTGTGGCAGTTTCCCTGGAACGTGGGAGCCATTTTACCTCATTTCCTATTTTCTTTAGGACTGAAACCTACTCTCCTGGGGAGATCGTAAAGTTGTAGTCTGGGAGCCTGGGTCTGCTCGCAGGCGTTATCTCTTGGGTTTTGTAAGGTCGAGGTCGTCTGTCAAAATCTTTATGGAAGGGTCTATGCTCTATCCTATGTTGGATTCTCCTTTCTAAAGGATGATGAGGGATCATGTCGCGTCGTCTGGAGACACCATGCATTTAATCACTCTTTAAACTGGAGGTATTCTCTCTTCTTTGGTTCCTCTTGTCTTCTTCCCATCTTATTTCAATTTGGGCTCGTGCCATGGCATGATCCATTATATAGCATCGAAACTTGGTGAGTTTTTTGTAGAGTTCATTTTCCTATAGCAATCCATTTCGAAAAGCTTCCACTGCAGTAGCTTCGTAACGACTCTCATTTCCTCTGTTGGATAGCATTTAGATCATCAATAGTTTTCTCCAGTTTACAAGAACTTGAAAAATATTGCACAAACTTGTCTGCTAGTTGTTGGTACGCTTCAATCGATCTATATGGTAGGTTGATGAACCAAGTCTGGGCTGGTCCTGCCAACGTTTCTCCAAATCCTCTGCACATTCTAGCTTCACATTGGCTCGGTGCCAAGCCGGTTGACATCATCTTATATTTGTAGTGTATAACATGGTCGTCCGGGTCTGTGGATCCATCATATAGCTTCATATCCGGTGGGCTAAACTTTCATGGTAGCTCGACAGATGCGATTGTCTCCACGAATGGAGTATCTGAAATCGTTCATGCTCTGCTCTTTCTAATCGGTAGTCTCACTCCCGGTAGTCTCGACATAATTGCTTCTTTGAACTCCGTCATTTCTCTTCTTATGGTGGATGCAACTTACTAAGTTGATCTGGGATGTCGCGACGCTGAGAAGTTGAGGAGATCTGCTCCAGCTGCTTCTGTAGATTCACGTTGGAGTTTCGCATGGTCATGTTCCCCTCTTCTAATGCTTGTAACCGTTATTGGAGCATGGCTAATTATGTCGCCATAGGGTCTAGCGTCTGTTCACTGCCAGAAGCCATTAGCAATCGTTTCGAATGGAGTGTGGACTGAGAGATCTTCGTTTGCTATAATTCGCTAAGGCCCCACAGTGGGTGCCAAATTGTCGATATTGGTTCTCGTCAGGAGTCCACAATCGAGAATCTGAATTTTAGGGGCATTTGCGAACCTACAAAATGAGGGTAGAATGAGCGGGGAGCACTGCCCACCGGTGTGGTGGAAGCCGTAGGCTGTCCGACTCCCAAGTCAGTGATGAGTATGAGAGGAAAAATAAGGAGAAGTAAGGCTCGATGTTACCTTAATATTTTTTTGTTTGTCGTAAGGGCGATGGGTAGATGTTCTGTGGGTGAGATGCTAAGAAAGAGCCCCCCTCTCTGAATCGATACTTTTTCTCTGAATCGATACCTTTTCCTTTATATGTTCTTCGAAGTTGGCTCATTCACTCATTTTTCCCGTTGGAACCTCTGTAACAGTCAATTTAATGATGGAGTTTATGAGCCTATGAGTTTTCTAATTTCGTAACCGATGAGTCAGTGGGTCATCTTCTTCTAGTATCTTGGTCAAAATGGGCTTGGGCTTATGAGGTCTCTCAGACCAATATCAATTCTCAAGCCAGGCTTATTAGCGGATTTCAGGTTTCTGGTTTTTGTGGTTGGCCCAGAGATGAAATGTCGATTCTACCATTGGGCCCAAATTTCGCCCGTACAGAAGCATTGATACATGGATCTTGGGGCATTTGTACATATTTTGGGACCATACATACCACGCGGGAAGAGCAAAAATGTAGAACACAAAATTTAGAAAGGCTGACACGCGTCGCGATGTGCTCTTCCTGGGCATCACGACGTGCCCTTCCTGGGCTTTGTGACGCACCTTCGAAAAATCTGCCTTACAAATTTCTGCAAGTTTGGCGCTGCGGCGCCACTTGCCAGTGCCGCGTTGCCCCGCAGACCCAGAAACGACAATTCTTAGGGTTTTACATGCACAATGACTCCAAGACTTTATTATAAATACACAAGCTCGTCCAAACCCTAGAGGAATAGGCTAATACATAACACAAAGACACAAAACACATATTTTAGAGAGATCCAAGGAGGAGGATTGAAGAGCGACAAGAAGAGACGAATGCGGTGACGTTCGAAGAGGAAATGATTTAATTCAGGTTTTATATTATAGTTTCTTTCTTAGAACTCTAATGATTTCCATTAGATTCAAGACATGTTCTTATTGCTTTTATCTTTAGACATGAACTAACTCATTAATTCTAGAGAATAATGTAACTAATGCTTGAACCTTTGTGTTGTTTGTTAATGTTGTTATGAAGTTATATTTCAGTTTATTTATATTCTCTTGAGTTTAATGCTTCTTATTTGCTGGCCACAAATTAAGATGGTGCATGTTTATAATCTATCGCTCGGGAGAGAGGGATTTTGAATAGGATCTAGAGAATATAATCTAGGAATTTTATAGAGTTCGGGAGAATCTATAGTTCATTTGAAGTCATTAACATAGAATCACAAGACATAATGAGTTATTGATTACCAGATTTTTATATGGATATCGAAGTCTGTAATTGATAATATTTTCATTGTTGCTCAGGAGAGAGGGTGAATACTTAAGGATTCTTGACTTATAAACAATACAACTGAACAAATATTAATTGGCATGACAAATACATAGGGGATGGCTAGGTGAAATCAGACTCTAGAATCTCTATCGTATTAGTTCCTCCTATCTAATTATTTTTATATATGATTTAATTAATTAAATCTTTATTATTTATCTTCTAAATAAAGTTAGGATTATCAATTGTAGTACTTAGTGTGAATGAACATAATCCATGGGTGTAACGATCAGAAATTCTGACTACTGATACACTGTGAGACGGGTGTTTCATAATATAAATTATGGATGGAAACATGTACTCTTGTGAGACGACTATCGGTAAATTCTTCGGAATTTCGATACAAGATTTTAAGATATTTCATTCCATATAGCCCATGGTATTTGGGCTGTAAAATTTTCATACGAACTCCAATTTTTATGAATTTTATACCGTCGGAAAGATAAGATTAAGATCTACGACTTTTGCGTTAAATATTTTTCAAAATTCGGACCAGAAGTGAGTCGAAAATGAAGATCAAGAAATTCATATGATTAGTGTTCGAGGGTCATTCTATAAAAATATCAAAACTTCTACAAAACTCCAAACTTTTCCTCAACCTTTGACAATTTCAAGCAAGCCCAATTATATGAAGGGGTTACTATTTATCATTTCACAAAAATTTTAGAGCAAATGGAGAGATGGGAAACGAATGGAAGAAGAAGAGAGGGAGAAGAAGAAGAGAATAGAGGGAAGAGAAGAAGAAAGAAAGAAGAATAAGAAGAAAGAAGAAGAAGAAGAAGAAAACAGAAGGGTTTCATTCTTGAAGCTTCAAGGATGAGGAAAACCAAGCATGAATAAGTTAAGGGAAATCTAACCCAAGTTTTGTATATTGGTGTTTTCATGATTATTTGATTGATGATGATTAAGTAGTTACTAAGTATGAAAATAGATAATGATTGAGTAAGAATCAAATTGGGGTATTGGATTAATTTGGGATTTTAAGGTTTAAGGAATTTAAAGATTGTTTTAATGATGTTATATGATTGGTTGGATATATTTTGGCATTGAGAATAATATGAATTTTATGTTGGAGATTGGTGAAGTTATTTGCTTGTGAGGAGCATAAGGTTTAAGTATTAAGAAGATGGAGTGGAAAACAACACGTTTAGACCAGAAATTGGTTTTGCGTCGCGACACATGCCTCTCCGCATCACGTTGCGATCTGGGAAATAACCCAGAAATGCTTCTGGTGTGAGTCGCGTCACGAAGGGTTCGTGCATCGCGACGCGCAATTCAAAAATTAGGGCTCCTCTCTGGATGATCCGCGTTGCGACGCGCCTTGTCTTGCTTCGCGACGCGTGAGCAAATAATTACCCAAATCAGTTGCAAGCCATTCCAGTTTCATCTGAACGCATTAGAGGTTATCCTATAAGTCTCGTATCAACCTATATGTATAAATTACGCCATAATATACATATGATATGCCTCAGAGTGATAGTTCTTATTTGTATAAGAAAACTTAGCTTAATTCCGATCTATTTACTCTTAGTTCGTTTTCTAATCAAAACTATCGGTAATAGGTCATCACATGAACCAGAGTCTTCTCAGCAAGCGAATAATGCCAGCCGGATTTCCAAACTGTGAGTGGACCTATTTTCTCAAACTGGTTTTATTTATTAAATTTTGATATCAGATTTACTTTCTTGCTTTAGGGCGATGGAACATTTTATTATTACAGTCATTTCATAAATAGTTATGATTTGAGTTTTAATTAAAAAAGAAATATTTTTCAGAAAATATTTTATACAGTTTTGAGATTTAAAGCATGAGTTTTATGTTTTTTCGTGGCATGAGGGAAAAACCCACCCCAGTATGTAACTTGATACAGTTTGGAATTGACGGCCAGAGAACATGTGCACATGTAGAGGACTGGGGGGACAACGATACGTAATGCCCCCGGATCTTAGTTCAGGGCTAGAGGGATGGCGATACGTAACACCCATAGACCATAGTTTAAGAGCTTGGTGGGTAGCATAGATCCGCACCCCCAGTTCTAGTTCTGTGGCTTGGGGGACGGCAATACGTAACGCCCCAAGACCACCAATTTTAGGGATATGAGTGGCATGCTTTGGGGGACGGCGATACGTAACGCCCCAAAGTCATGGTTTTGCATTCCTGGCTCCAGATAGACGTATGGGGGGACGGCGATACGTAACGCCCCCATACATCAAGTTTTTCAGTTACAGCTTAGTTCTCAGATACCAGAGTTTCAGAAAATAGTTTTCAGAAATCAGAGTTTAGAAAATAGTTTTCAGAAACCAGACTTTCGAAAACATATTTTAGAAAGAGAAGTTTTATTAAAGAGGTTTCAAGCGAAGTTTTCAAAAAGAAAGTTTTTTTTAAAGTTATTTTGTTAAAACCTTGGTTTTAGAACCAAATGATTTTATTTCAGTATTTCAGTTTTTCGTCCACTCACTTAGATCGAATAACGATCTAACCCCCCCACTTCCAGTTCCCTTATCTTGCAGGTATTCTCGGAGGACGAGCTCGGGAGGACAGATACTGATGCAGTCACCAGGGTATAGAGTCCATCAGTTCAAGTTAGAGTCAATGTTAAGCAGAAGTCATATAACAGTCTTGGTTGTAAAAAGTCATTGTAAAAGTAAAGGTTATTGAGTATAGTCGTTAATGTTGAGTTTGTATGAAATGTTTTTAAGCTTGGGCTACGGTCCCATACTAAAGATACTTAAACTAAGGAAATAATAATTGTATATGTTCATGGTTAGATAGTCAGAGGCTTATGGGGTTAGTACGGGCTACCCCATGCCAGTAACATCTCCCGGATCGGGGATGTTACAATGTGAGATCGACACTTTTAACTCATCTTTACTAAAACTTGACACCGTACACTTGCGGTACGATATAAAATATCACAACAAGTTTTTGGCGTCGTTGTCGGTTATTGTTTGTTTAATTCACATTAATACTATTACAAAGTAACCTTAACTTTAATTTAGATTTTTATTTTTTATTTTTAGTTTTGTTTTGTTTTGTATTTATTTTTTTATATTTATTTGATTATTTATTTTTTGTCTTTCGGTGCTTCAGTGAATGCGAAGATCCACAAGTCTCGACTCACTCCTGTTTGATCTTGAAATAGAAAAAAATAGCGAAGAGACTAAGGAAAAAAAGGAAAATTGACAAGGAAGCAATGACGGCTGAAAACAGAGAGAACAACCCACGCCAGGTGGCAATCAGAGATCACTTCAAGCCGATCATAGATGATACTTATTCTGGGATTTCCCATCAACCAATCAACGCCAACAATTTTGTGCTAAAACCTGTATTGATCAACATGGTACAAAGGAATCAGTTTAGGGGTTCAGTTGTAGAGGATCCCAACATGCACTTAAGGATGTTCCTGGAGATCGCAGACACCATAAAGATGAATGGCGTAACTAAAGAGGCTATCAGGTTACGCTTGTTCTCATTTTATTGAATGGATAAAGTGTAGGATTGGCTTCAATCAATACAGATGGGGAGTATCATGACATGGCAGGATATGGCCACAAAATTTATTGGGAGGTTCTTTCCACCAGCCAAATCAGCTCAACTAATAGCAGAAATTAGCATATTTAAGCAGCTGGAGACTGAGACTCTATATGAAGCATGAGAGCGCTTTAAGGATTTACTCTGAAGATTACCACAAAATGATTATACAGACTGGGTCCAGATTCAGTTGTTCTATAATGGGCTGAATGGTTCGAATAGGATTGTGGTTGATGCAGCAACTGAGGGAGCTCTATTCAAGAAATCAGTTGAGTACGCCTACAATCTGTTAGAAGAAATGGCCATTAACCACTTCCAATGGCCAAGTGAACGCACTACAATGACCAAGGTGGCTGGAATATATAAAGTGGATCCTCTCGTAGCACTTACAGCCCAGATTTCAACTTTATCGACTCAAGTAACAGCCCTAACAAATCCATTAGTACAACCATCTATTGAATCAGTGGCGGCTACAAATAGGCTGTTATTGGAAGGAGACTTGAACTTTAAGCAAGTCCAATATATGAACAATCTGAGCTTCAACACTTATAGAGGCAATCTTGTGCCTAAATGTTATCATCTGAACCTGTCATATGGTAATACAGAGAATGCATTGCAACCTTAATCTGGCATTGACTATCAACAAGTTAAGCAAAAATCTTCCTTAGAAGATTTCATGAGCACGTTTGTTGCTAAGAGGTTTCAGAAGAATGAGTCAAGGCTAAACAATATTGAGACACACATGGAAAATATAAGGGCAATAATGAAATCTTTAGAAACACATATTGAGCAGATTGCATTCTCCATGACCAAGCAACAATAAGGGTCATTTGGATAAACTGCCACAGCCCGCCAAGCTATCTTTTTCATGTCACAACAGTGAGTGGATACCAAATAAGAAGCCACCATGACCATTTGGGTGGTTACGTCTGGCTGAAGACGTTAAACTTAGCGCTAGCGGGGAGGCAACCCTTGCATTTGCATTTATTATTTTCTTTATTTTATTTTATTTTATTGTGTGATAATTGCTTGTTTATAATTTGCATGTTATTTATACAGGTGTTAGCGCAACCCACACAGCCCACGCAACCAAAGTCGTACTAGCAGGAGCCTGATTAACTCCATATCCAGTAGTGTTGTTCCTCACTCTTGTTTCTCTATATTTATCTTACATTGAGGGCAATGCAAGTTTTAAGTTTGGGGGTTTGTGCATGTAGTAACAATTCCTGTTATTTTTAGTTAAAAATAATAATAATAAAATTTGTTTTTCTTTGTTTTGTTTTTAGTCATAAATAGTAAAACATAAGTCTAATGATGAATTTTGTTTGCTTTAAATGAAATTTTAGAAATGATAAGTTCCCAATTGATTTTTATCTGATGCCTTGAGTAGGCGATCTAGGTTAGACTCGTAAGCACTTAACAATATGTTTTCAACAATAAGAACTTAAGTAGTTGACAAAGTGACTAGTTAAAGAAATTGCATGTCGATGAATGACTGTTTGCTTAGATATCCATCCCAATACGCTAGTGTAATGGTGTATGGTATAAAAAATTGAAAAGAAATAAGTTAAACCACCTATAACCAAAAAGCGTAAAGCTACCCATGGGCGAGTGTTAGTACCACCATGAAGAGAAATGCTACCTTAAAAGATAGGTGTGTTGAAAAAAAGAAAAAAAGAAAAAAAATCATACCATACTGAGAAAAGAAAGGCAATTACATAGTTAATTCTAGATATCTAGGTTGGTTTGACCCATCGGATCTCAATTTTTGAGACGAAATCATTGAGTTGGCTTACTTATGAGACGAGTTGTGAATGAACCTTTACACACACAATGTGAGTCTGGCTTAGATGACTTATTCAAGAACTTGGATTTAAGTTGCATTGCGTATTTTGAAGGTTCTCTGATTTCATTGACAAGCATTCTTTGAGGACAACACTATGTATAACTATCAGGACTATTGCCTTTATTTTTATCATTTTGCAAGATTGCATCTGTGTGAATGATGTTTGTGGGTATCGTCGATGCAAGCCCTCACGAGACTATAACTCGTCCACTAGGGTCGCCTATGGGTTTAAAGGCTTGTTGTATA
Organism: Zanthoxylum bungeanum; assembly: GCA_019454045.1. NCBI lineage: Eukaryota > Viridiplantae > Streptophyta > Magnoliopsida > Sapindales > Rutaceae > Zanthoxylum > Zanthoxylum bungeanum. The sequence goes on along the minus strand of SKCR01051464.1, from coordinate 107,691 downwards.
CGCTAAATGCAATCGTGATCCCTACGAAAGTGGCCTAGTTGATTTTGTTTGTTTGTTTATTTATTTAGTTTTTATTTTGTCTTTTGCTCGGGACTAGCAAAATTTTATGTTTTGGGGTGTTTGATAAGTGCAGTTTATACCCACTTATTCCTGCATTCTGTAGACACTTGCATTTTTGCATGAAAGCCCAATGATGAGCCTCGTATGGAGGCACTACCCGATAAGTTACGGAAGTCACGAGAAACGGACGTCGGAAGGGGAGATTCAAAATAAGTACGTCGTCAGATTTAATTCGTATGTTCACTGCATGTGCGTTCGTGCTGCGTTCGGAAACACGTTCGAACGGTGAACAGATTGCGGGCGTTCGTGTAGCGTCTGAATAAGCATTCGAACGACCATCGGTATTTCTGTTTTACTGCTAGCCACACGCCCAAGCCCATCCAATCCAAAAATAATTAAAACACTTAAAATACATGTCACAAATTAAATCAAATCCAATTTAAATCAAAATAATATCCTTCCTAATTAAATTAAATCCAATCAAACTAAATCAAATCAAATCAAATCTCATTTCCTAAATTAAATAAAACAAATCAATTTAAAACCAATCTAAATAAATCACGTACCAATTTATAGATATTCCCCCACCAAAAATACACAAGATCACTTCCTTAAATAATTAAATTAAATACACCCATATTTACTTGATTTTATTCCCTTTTTTAAGCCATACACACACAAGGAAACCCTAGGCTTACCATTATAAAAAGAGACCCAAGCCAACCCTATTCCCCCTTAGACATTCACTCCTCTCTCTAGAGCTCATTCATGCCAACACAACAACAAGAACCAACCCTTGCATCACCGAAAATTACAAGAAGAACCAGCCCTTGCACCACCGAAAATCACCCCCAAAACAGCCCCCTACATTACCGAAAACTGCAGCCCAAAACAGTCCCCTACATCACTGAAAACTACCCTTAAAACAATCCTTAAAACAGTCCTAAAAATAACCACCAAATAGTAGCAAAGACAACAGAAAAACAGTGGCAAAGGAATAGCTAAAAACAGCGAGGAAAGACTTAGAAAGCGGCAGCGAAAATAGCAGAACGACGAATGAAAATAGTGGACCAGAAAACCAGAAAAGTTGCAGAGCAGTAACCCTTCCAGCGACGACGTGACACACTTCCGAGGAGCGACTTAAAAGGTAAGACCTGAGGGCACATTTTATTACTTTTTATTTTTTAGTTTGGATGCGGCACGCTCGGTTGGACATGAATTATGTCCAACCGGGTGTGCGAGGTCCTATATCAAAGATGACTTAATTCTTGGTCACATCTTTCTTTAACGTTCCTTTATCTATTTATCGCACATTTATTTCATATTATTAGCTCTTTATCATTCTGCATGTTTCTTTCGTTGTTTATGTGTTGTTATATGCATTATCATACTTCATGTCCATTTTTATGATTGCATTGTGTTAACGCTTGAATGTTGCCTCTCGTGGTATATCGGATGGAAACCCAGACATAAATTCTGTAGCCGAATCTGAATGGACGGTAGTGTGGTCTGTACTTGGGATACAACTCCACGTACCGCTTGGGGAAACATTCCCGTATGTGTTTACTGCATTATGGATGCCACTTTCACCATCCCGTTCGAACGCGTTCCCGTACGCTACTCGAACGCATACATTCTACCTCGCCCCCGTTCGAACGCGTTTCTGAACGCTACACGCACGCGGGCATTCAGGACAGATTCCTTTATCATGTCTTAGGCATTTTTGTGTTCATTGTTCCGCTATCTATTTTCTATGTGTTTTTTCTGAATTGTTAATCTAATGTGCATGGGCTAACTAGGGTGGATTAAAGGTCCTCTATTCGAGGGAAATGCATAAAGGCTACCTTTGCCACGATGTTTTGCCATGCCGGACGAGGTACACTCGATTGAATGTGAAATATGTTCAATCGGGCATACAAGGTCCCATATTATTGCTTTATTTATCTTCTATGCATTGTTACTTGATGCACATGGGCTAACTATGTTGGTTTAAAGGTCCTCTATTTTAGGGAGAAAAGGTCTAAAAGGCTACATTTACCAAGATATTTTGCCGCGCCTTTTATTATTCCGTTATTTATTTTTCGCATATTATCTCTTTGTTTATTCATGCATTGTGATCTAGCGCATATGGGCTAACTAGGGTGGATTAAAGGTCCTTCATTCGACGGAAATGCCTAAAGGCTACCTTTACCACGATATATTGTCGCGTCGGTCGAAGTACACTCGATTGAATGTGAAATATGTTCAATCAGGCATACGAGGTCATGCATTATATATTTGTTTATCCATGCATGTGTTTGTGTCATTTCAGATGTCATTTTGGTAATCTCGTTCGAACGCGTTTCCGAACGCTACACGAACGTATGCATTCTGCCTCAGTCCGTTCGAACGCGTTTACGAACGCTACTCGAAAGTGCATCTATTTTGTTTTATCATGCATCAGGTCTTACCCCATTCAAACGCGTTTCTGAACGCTATACGAACGCGAATATTATGTTTCATTTACGTTCGAACGCATTTCAGAACACTACTCGAACGCGCACGTATTCTGTTTTATCATGCATCAGGCCTTGTCCCGTTCGAATGCATTTCCGAATGTTATACGAACGCGAACATTCTATTTACCGTTCGAACGCGTTCAAACGCTACACAAACGCACATACAGTGCACAGACTTCTTTTCGTCACATTTCATGCATGTTTGCTTCTTTGATCATTTCTTTTGCACTACATGATTAATCATATCATTTCATTATTTACGCTTAGACAATTGTCATCTATTTATATTTCCGCATTTATCTATTTAATGTGTTCATGAGATTGTGTGCTTGCCTTTATTTCACTTACTTTTATGCATGCAAACTTAGATGTAGGTTATTCTTGCGTATGTATGTTGCATAGACTTGGTTATTGTGGGACACAGAAACTGGGCGACGCATGCTGTTCTATGCTCGCGGCCTAGTTGGGAGTATGGAGTAGCCCGCGGGGGACTAAACCGGAGAATAATGGAGTCGCCACCCGGTGTGAACCAGGAAAATGAGATTTAAGGCCGCACTCACCCCTCGCAAGGGAAGACCTCAAACCGTTGGTTTCGGAATGGTCCATTTCTTATGCCACTTGTAATAAAATGATTTGTGCAATAATCTAACCAAGCCTAAACAACATATTTCCAAGGATGATTTATCCCTAAGTTCGCATGCATACATCAACAAATTCATCTAAATTTACATGCTACACATATCCGAATTTGCATACAGCCTATTTGCATATAATCTATGTCTCAATTTGCATACAGATAAATTGACATACGAAAAGCATACAATTTCACATTGGTAGACACAGAAGCGCGAACAAATAACATTCATACAAGCATGCATATTAAGGAAAGGCAATTAAGCGAATGACGGAAATAGATACCTAAAGCGGTACTACAAATGCATAAGGTAAAAAAAGAGACAACTATATGCTAAAATAGACATGTCGTGATGTGATGAAAAGGACTCAGTGCAGTGGGTACGTGTTCGTGTAGCGTTCGTAAACGCGTTCGAATGGTAAACAGAAGGCTCGCGTTCATGTAGCGTTCGAGAACGCGTTCGAACGGAACCAAACCTGATGCATGATAAAACAAAGAAAGTACGTGCGCGTTCGCGTAGCGTTCGAGAACGTGTTCGAACGGTAAACAGAAGGTTCGCGTTCGTATATCGTTCGAGAACGCGTTCGAACGGAACCAGACCTGATGCATGATGAAACTAAGAAAATGCGTGTGCGTTTGCGTAGCGTTCGAGAACGCGTTCGAACGGTAAACAGAAGGTTTGCGTTCGTATAGCGTTCGAGAACACGTTCGAACGGAACCAGACCTGATGCATACAACACATACATAAACAAACAAATCCACAATGTAGTACCTCACGTATCCGATTGAACTCATCTCGCATCCAATCGAACATACACTATCCGGCACGGCAAAGCATCGTGGTAAAGGATTTTAACCTCTCAAAATAGAGGACCTTTAATCGCACTTACTAAGCCCATGCGCAAACAACACAATACATATATAAAGAAGTGAAGACAACGATATCGGACTTCGTGTATCCGATTGAACATATCTCACATCCAATCGAATATACATTATTCGGCGCGGCAAAGCATCGTGGTAAAGGATTTTAACCTCTCAAAATAGAGGACATTTAATCGCACTTACTAAGCCCATGCGTTTTATCTCACAATGCATATAAGAAATAAAAGAAACAATATCTGACTTCGTATACCTGATTGAACACATCTTACATTCAACCGAATATACATCAACCGGCGCGGCAAAGCATCGTGGTAAAGGGTTTTAACCCCTCAAAATAGGGGACCTTTAATCCGACTTACTAAGCCCATGCGCTCGATCGCATCATTACGCAAACGAATAACATGCAGAAATTAAATAACGAATAATAAACACCTCAAAACAATAGAAAATGAAATATGCGTCGTTTACTCAAGTGGTACGTGGAGTTGTATCCCGAGTACAGATCATACTACCGTCCATTCAGAATCGGCTATGAAATTTATGTCCGGGTTTCCATCCTATATACCACAAGAGGCGACACATTTTCCATTTTATTCAAAGCCACAACATGCATCCACAAATGACTCTTATGCGAATAGAATTCAATAAACAATTAAAAGACGAATATAAACTAATAAAAATGTGCCCTCAGGTCTAACCTTTTATGTCGACTCTCGGAAGTACGGTGCACGGTCGTCGGAAAAGGGGGGATGCTCCGTAATTCCTCCGGTTCACAGGTTCACGCCTTTCCTCGCTGTTCCACTGCTCAAGCTACTGTTTTGACTCCGATTCGCTGTTGTTTCTCGCTGCTCTTTCGGTGACATTTTTTGGTCACTGTTTTGGTCTCGGTTTTGGCACTATTTTTGCGGTTAAAGGGGTGATGTTTAGATGGTGTTAAGGGTTGTATGGGGTTACTGTTTTTGGTGTTTTGTTGGTGATTAGGGGCTGTTTTGAGTGTGATTTCGGTGGCTGGTGTTTTTTGTGTCTTGGTTGTGTGTTTGATTTGTGAGGGTTGTGTATGTGAGTTTGGTTATATCAATGAGCTTGGGTATTTCTTGTGTGAATCAATTAGGGTCTTTTCTTGTGTGAATGAGCTATGAGGGTTCAAGGGTTGGAATTGGGTTCTTTTTATAGGCAAAATGCTAGGGTTAAATCTTGCTTGACAAGGAAAAGATTTGGCATTAAATGTGAGATATGATTTGGTGTCAAACAAGGAAATCCTAAGATTTGAGGGGGGACAAAATTTGGCTAATTAGGAAGTTAATATATTTAATTTGTGTTGTTTAGGCATCATATTTGTTAAGTTAGGAATAAGATATATTTGATTGGGAATATAATTGGTTGATTGATTTTAATTAGGCATGATTTTATTTAATGTTTTATTTAGTTTGGTATATGATTTAATTAATATTTCATTTAATTTGGTATATGATTTAATTAATATTTTAATGGGCTTTGGTGGGCTAATTGGGCTTGGGTGTGAGGCTATCAGCAAAACCAAAAATACCGACACTGTTCGAACGCTACACGAACGCCTGCAATCTGTTTGACGTTCGAACGTGGTAACGAATGCAGCACGAACGAAAATAGTGAACTTGTGAAATGAACTTGATGACATACTTATTCTGAATTTCCCATTCCGACGTCCGTTTCCCGCGGCTTCCGTGACAAAAAAGGTGGTGCCTCTAAATGAGACTCATCATAGGGACTTATGTGCAAAAATACAGTGCCTACAATTATATTATCGCTTAAATCCGTTCATTACAAGAGGCATAAGTAAGGGACCATTCTGAACCCAACGGTTTGAGGTATTCCCTTGCGAGGGGTGAGTGCAGCCTTAAATTATTTCCCAGTTCACACTGGGTGGCGACTCCATTTTATTTCTCCTGTTTAGTCCCCCGCAGGCTACTCCGTACTCCCGACCGGGCCTCGAGTCGAGAACAGCGTCGCCGATCTCTGTGTCCTACACATTCTTAGCTTACTATTTTGTTAGATTCTCTATCATTTAATGTATTTTGTAGTTCTTTTTTGTTTTATTTATAGGAAGTATTGATGCATGGATCTTGGGGCATTTGTACTTGTTTTGGGATCATACGGATGCATCAGAAGCACGCGGGAAGAGTAGAAACGCATAACATAAAATTCAAAAAGACTGATATGCGTCGTGACGTGACCTTCCTAGGCGTTCGACCCACCTTCGAAAAATCTACCTTACAAATTCCAGCAAGTTTGACACCGCGGCGCCCCGCAGACCCCAGAAACACCAATTTTTAGGGTTTTACATACACAATGACTCCAAGACTTTATTATAAATACACAAGCTCGTCCAAAACCCTAGAGGAGTAGGCTAATACATAACACAAATACACAAAACACATATTTTAGAGAGATCCAATGAGAATGATTAAAGAGGGACAAGAGGAGACGAAGCCGGTGACGTCTGAAGAGGAAATGATTCAATTCAGGTTTTATCTTCTAGTTTCTTTCTTAGAACTCTAATGATTTCCATTAGATTCATGGCATGTTCTTATTATTTTTATCTTTAGTCATGAACTAACTCCTTAATTCTGGAGAATGATGTAACTGATGCTTGAACCTTTGTATTATTTGTCAATATTGTTATGAAGTTATATTTCAGTTTATTTATATTCTCTTAAGTTTAATGTTTCTTGTTTGCTGGCCACAAATTAAGATGATGCATGTTTATAATCTATCGCTCGGGAGAGATGAATTTTGAATAGGATCTAGAGAATATAACTTATGAATTTTATAGAGTTCGGGAGAATCTATAGTTCATTTGAAGTCATTAACATAGAATCACAAAACGTAATGAGTTATTGATTACCAGATTTTTATAGGGATATCAAAGTCTGTAGTTGATAATATTTTCACTGTTCCTCGGGAAAAGGGAGTGAATACTTAAGGATTCTTGACTTATAAACAATACAACTGAATAAATACTAATTGGCATGACAAATACATAGGGGATAGCTAGGTGAAATAGACTCTAGAATCTCTATCATATTAGTTCCTCAAATCTAATTATTTTTATATATTATTTATTTAATTAAATCTTTATTATTTATCTTCTAAATAAAGTTAGGATTGTCAATTGTAGTATTTAGTGTGAATGAACATAATCCATGTGGGATCGACACTCTTAACTAATCTTTACTAAAACTTGACACCGTACACTTGCGGTACGATATAAAATATCACAACAGGGAGCTTTGGGAATGATCATCATGAGAAATGCAAATTAATCCCAAAGACTTGACAAAGATAATGAAAGAGTTCAACTAGAAATATATTAAAACTCTACCTAAAAATTGAATGAATTTTGATAATTTTTTGATTTGTCACCACGTGACAATGGTAATAGGTAAAATCTGTGTTTACAGAAATTTGGTATCATTTCCTCCAACTTATATATGTATGCTTATTGGTATAAATTGAACTTGATGGTAAATCATACTAGTGATTAGGTAATTTGAATTTAATTTGGTATCATCATATGTTTAATCGTATTATTAATCTCTTTTAGTATTGATTGGTATCATTTAAGACTTATTTATTTTTATGTTATATGTGATCCTTTTGAATTTATAACATCGATATCCTCGCCATTAATCTTTATTGGTTGAGAATGAAATGCATGGATATTGGCTTAATTTAAGTGATTTTGATGATATATGCATGATTTTTAAATTACATGTCAAATAAGAGAAAATGCTATGTGTGCATGTCAATAAACTTTTATATGTTTTATGCACACTAACACACTCACAAAATGGTTCTTTTATTTCCAAGTATAAGAGTGTCGAAGTAATAAAATAATAGTCGATCCACATGGAATAAATTTAATAAGATAAAATAATAATTGAACTAATAAAATAAAATAAAATAAAAATACTATGTCTAGGGGATCTACTCTTGATATTTCAAATATAAAATAGTTTTTACTTTTTATAAAATATAAATTATAATTATTTCTCACTCAATTTATTTCATAATTATCAGATATTAATTATGTCAACACATGTGATCCGTCTTGTCGATAATTAGTCTTGCCAAGGTACTTAATATGCGAAAATATATAAAACCTATCATAAAGACGTTGATATCATTTGTCTATAAAAAGTTCAGTTAGGTACTCAATTATGCCAAATATATAAAACCAGTCATATAGACGGTAATAAAGTTTGTCAATAATTAATCCAGATATTTGATAGTTCACTCTCTCTCATTTATGAGATTCAAGCACTACAAGAAAAGACGGAATTAGCGACGGAAAATAGCGACGGATTAATCCGTTTCAATAATTAGAAACGGAATAGCGACGTAATTGAAATGGATTGCAGCATTAGCTACGAAATTTAACGAAGGGACAAAATTCCGTAACTAATAGTGGCGGGAATAAAATTGGGGGAATTATAGCGACGGAAAAGCGACGGATTATTGAATCCGTCTCTATATATAGCGACAGAATTCATATTCCGTCTCTAAATAGAGACGGAACTGAGTGAGATTATAATTCCGTCTCTAAATAGCGACGGAACTATTATTCCGTCGCTATTTAGCGTTGGAAAGAATATTATGTCGCTCTATGTGACGACATAATTGATATTCCGTCGCTATATTTAGCGACGGAAATTAATTCTGTCGCTATATATAGCGACAGAAAATAATTCCGTCTATATTTAGAGACGGAATATTCTTTTTGTCGCTATATATAGCGACGAATTCTTTTCTGTCTCTAAATAGAGACGGATTATATATTTCGTCTCTATATATAGCGACGAAATTATTTATCTGTCGTTATTTATAGAGATGGAATTAAATTTCCGTCGCTATATCTAGCGAAAAAATTAAATTTACGTCGCTATATCTAGCGTCGGAATTAAATTTCCATCGCTAACTCTAAATAAATAAATCAAATTTCCTTTCGCTTTCCCCGGCCAGCTATACACCCAATCCCTAAATCGGTAAATCCCTCAAATTTCTTTCCATCAAATTTCTCTCACTCTCGGTCGCTCTAAATCTGAGACTCACTCGCTCCTCGCCCCTCATACTCTCACGAGGAAGAGCAGGTAAATTTTCTGCTTATTTTTCTTTTTTCTTTTGACGGAAAAATGAGAGAAAAAATTGTGGGTTTGAATTTTTCTCTTTGAGAAAGAAAAACAGATGTTTCTTGTCTTGAATTTTTGTTCTTTCTATTGGGCAGTTTATGAAAACTTGTTAAACGAGTAAATAAGCACTGTTAATTTTATTTTTCATTTTTGCGGAGATTGGATCTGATAATGTATGGTAATATATCTCCATTTTATGAGTTTTTTGAGGTATAGAACTTTTAAATGTTCCAAATGCAGTGTGGTCAGTGGTGAGGAGGGAGGAGGAATTTAGCAAGATAATCAATTAATACTGGGTTATAATTTGTAAAAGTATTCATATAAATAATTATATTAGATGTGAATTGAATTTAAATTTCAATCCTTTTTAACAGGAATCTGGTTTGTTGTGTTGTGTTTGTGTCTTGAGTTTTGTGCTTAGAGAAAACTTTTTTATATTACATTCGACATCTTAGAATTTCAATGGATATGTATGTACAAGGCAAAGCTGGAAGTTGAAGTAAATGGTTTAAAAAAAAATAAATTATTTTAATCATGATAAAATCATTATAGTAAAACCTCCATAGTATTTTAGCTTATCTCATTGAATTATACAATTTGTAAAAATCATCATTTAACTCCTATTTTCACTAATCTTAATCTAGATCTTGATTCAAAAACAACCACATTTCATTTTCTCGAATGTACTTTAATATGAGCTTATTTTCTTCTTTATATTTAGATTTAGATTTAATTATTATATGTATGTACTAGTTGGCACATTTGAGCAGCGGGTACAAGAGCGAGTTAGGATTGAAATGCATACTATACAACAATGACTGGATGAAGAGCAACGAAAGAGAAATGAAGAGATACACCGCCGAGTAGAGGAAGAGCACCGGAAGAGAAATGAAGAGGTGTTTGATCTCAAAAAGAAGATGGCAGATATGGAGCGATATTTCCAGATGATGAGAGACTTGAGTTCAGAGCCTTCCTCTTCAGGTCCACCTGATCCTCCGACTAATTGTGAGCAGAGAGATAAGAAGAATTAACTTATATGTATTTATTTTATGTTGTACTTTTTTACACATAACTTTTATGTAATAAAATTTTTATTTTAATATTTGTTGTGTTTATTTTATAATTTAAGTAATTAATATATTTATTTTATAATTTTAATTTTACTAATATTAATAATATTGTTTAAAATAAATTTAATTTCTTTTAGAATTTAAAAAATAATAATTTTATTACAAAAATCCGTTTCTAATTCATTTGTTATTGATTCACTAAATAGAAACTAAATAGCGACGAAATCTTCTGTCGCTGAATAGCGACGGAATTTTCCATCTCTAATTTCGTTTCTATATGGAGACGGAAAATTTTGTCGCTATATAGGGACAGAATTTTCCGTCTCTAAATTCCATCTCTATAGAGACGGAAATATAGCGACGAAATATTCCGTCGCTATATAGAACTGAATTTCCCGTCGCTATATAGAGACGGAAAATTCATCTCTACATAGAGACGGAATGAAGACAGAAATAATAATCTGTCGCTATATTAGCGACGAAATTTTTCATTTCTAATTAGAGACGGAATAGATTCCGTCGCAAAGTTTAGCGACGGATTAGTATTTCCGTCGCTATATTTTTTGCGACTAACATAACATAGACGGAATTGTTCTGTCTCTATTATGTCGCTAACGTCCATTAGCGACGGATTAGAAACAGATATTTTCCTCTCTATTTCCCAATTTTCTTGTAGTGAAGTATTATATGTGCTAATTATGGACTGTCTACAGCTAGTTAAGAGTCCTCAATAAACTAGAAAGAATATAATTTTTATTTGGGAAATTATCACAATTTATAAAATATAATATAAATAAAAGTCATATATATTTTCATACCAAAGCTTCACCCTTTACCCTAACATGATTAAAATTTGCAAAATAAGATAAAATAAAAAAAACTCGTGATTTTATTAATAAAGAAAAAGAAATAATATAATATAATATTATATAATAATAATATTATTATATATATATATAATATAAATATTAGTGGGACTTTCAAAATCTTTTATATATATATATATAATATTATATATATAAAATATCGGTAGGACCTCCTAAATATTTTTCCTCCTAAATATATTTTCTTATATATTATATCTATTATAATAATAATAATACAATACATGTGTAGTTAATACATCATAAGCTCATTTTATCGTCAATCTAAATACAATGAATGTTTTCTGGTGTGATATTTTTATATCGTACCGCAAGTGTACAGTGTCAAGTTTTAGTATAAATCAGTGAAAGAGTGTCGAACCCACAGGAATTGCGTTAACTCGCACTAAGTACTACAATTGATAATCCTAACTTTATTTAGAAAATAAATGATAAAGATTTTAATTAAATAAAATATACAAATATTTAGATAGGAGGAACTAATACGATTAGAGATTCTAGATCCTGATTTCACTAGCTGTCTCCTATGTATTTGTCATGCCAATTAATCTTTGTTCAGTTATATTATTTATAAGTCAAGATCCTAAAATATTCACTCCCTCTCTCGAGTGACGAGTGAAAATATTATCAACTATAGACTTCGATATCTCTATAAAAATCCAATAGTTAACAACTCATTACGATTTGTGATTCTATTTTACGACTTCAAAGGACTACAGATTCTCTCGAACTCTATAAAATCCTAGGTTATATTCTCTAGATCTATTCAAAATCCCCTCTCTCGAGTGATAGATTCTAAACATTCATCATCTCAATTGTGGCCAACAATCAAGAAGCATTAAACTCAAAAGAATATAAATAATTAATAAAACTTCATTACAAAACTGATAAACAAAATACAAGGTTCAAGCATCAATTACAATCGTTCTCCAAAATTAAGGAGTAAATTCATGACAAAAGATAAAACAATAAATAATCAAGCCACGAATCTAATGGAAATCATTAGAGTTTTAAGAAAGAAATAAGAAGATAAAACCCGAATTGAATCTCTTCCTCTCCGGATGTCACAGCCTTAATCTCCTCTTGTCGCTCTTCAATCCTCTCCTTGGATCTCTAAAAATATGTGTTTCTGTGTTTTGTGCTCTGTATTAGCCTCCGTATTAGCCTCTTTTGAGTGTTGGATGTAATGTTATATTTATAGTTGAGGCAGGGAGTCTTTGGGTAGCATTAGGATTATTAAAACCCTAAAATCAATTTCCTGATACGCGTGAAACTCTTCTCCCGCAGCGCCGCGGCGCTTATTCCCCTGGAAATTGTATGGAGATTGCATCTTGTGAAGGCGCCGTGGCGCCTGCCTTTTGTTTCACCATGTCCAATTGCGCCGCGGCGCCTGGATTGTGCCTTGAAGATGGCGCCGCGGCGCCTGTGTTGGCTTGATGATGGCGCCGCGGCGCTTAAGTATGGGGAGCTAGCGCCGCGGCGCTAGTTGTATGAGAAGCTTGAGGCGCTTTGGTGCCTGCGTGTCCTGTGTCTTCCCGAAAGTTCCCAAAACACGTGCAATTGTTCCCAGATCCATTGTATTGATGCTCCTACAATAAAACATAAAAAAAATAAATTATAATCATATTAAATATCTCGAATTATAACAAAATAATAAGCTGAGAATGCCATAATAAGTGGGTATAAACCACACTTATCAAACACCCACAAACTTAAGGTTTTGCTAGTCCCGAGCAAAAGATAAAATAAAAACTAAATTCAAATAAATAATTAAAAAAATACTAATTAACTAAGCCACTTCGTAGGGATCACGATTGCATTTAGCATATGCAACAAGCCTTTAAACCCCTAGGCGGCCCTAGTGGACGAGTTATAGTCTCGTGAGGGCTTACAGTGACGACACCCACAAACGTTATTCACACACAATCATGCAAAAATTTAAACAAATAACAAAAGATAGTCCTGATAGTTGCACATAAATTTTTCCTCAAAGAAAGCTTATAAATGAAATTAGAGAAGCTTCAAAGTATGCAATTGCAACTCGAATCCAAATTCTTGAATAAATTATCTAAGCTAGACTCACGGTGTGTGTGTGTGTAAAGGTTCATTCACAGCTTGATTCCTAAGTAAGCCAACTCAATGATTTCGTTTAGAAATTAGAATTGATGGGTCAAACCAACCTAGATATCTCAATTATGCTCTGTAATTGCTTTATTTCGTGTTCAATATGGTATGATTTTTCTTTTCTTTTCTTGTCCCTTTTTCTTTTCTCATTTTTGCACTTTTTTTTTCAACTCACCTACCCTTTAAGGTAGCATTTCTCCTCATGGTGGTCCTAATACTCACCCATGGGTAGCTTCACGCTTATCGGTTATAGGTGGTTTATTTTCTTTCTTTAGAGACATTTTTCTTTTAGCTATACCATACTTCATAACACTAGCAAATCAAGATAGATATCTAAGCAAACGGTCATTCATCGACATGCAATTTCGTCAACTAGTCACATTGTCAACTACTTAAGTTTTACTGCTAAGAACCTATTTTTAAGTGCTTACGAGTCTAACATAGATCAATTATTCAAGGCATCAGATAGAAGTAAATTAGGCACTTATCGTTTCTAAAATTTCACCCATAAACAAACAATATTATCACAAGATTTATGCTTTACTATCAAAGACTAAAACAATTTTTTTTTTTAAATAAATTAATAAACAACTAATTAGCAAGTAAACAACATACACACACCCCCAAACTTAAAATTTGCATTGTCCTCAATGTAAGATAAATATCAAGAGCAAGAGTGAGGAACAACACTACCGTGCATGGAGTTGATCAGACTCTTGCTGGTTGGAATTTGGTTGCGCGGGCGTTGTGTGTCTCGTGTTACCTGCATAAATAACATGCAAATTAATAAATAGCACACAATAAAATAAAATTTAAAAATAAAGAAAACAATTATAAAATAAATGCAAGGGTTGCCTCCCCGCAAGCGCTAAGTTTAACGTCTTCAGCCAGACGCAACCACCCAAATGGTTATGGTGGCTTAAAAGTAGTGAACCGGGTAATCTCATCTATTTTCTTCTTTGGTATCCACCGGTTCTTATGACATGAAAAAGATAGTTTGGCAGACTGTGGTGATTTATCCATAGATGGTCCCCCAGGATATGTAGATTTTCTCTCAATTGGAAATTTTGGACTGCACATTCGGCGAGTCGTGAGGGACGATACTTCAGCTATCAGTGCACCAACTGGATCTGCCATTACTTCTTTTCAAACTCACCTCGTACGAAAAATATAAAAAAATAAAATAAAATAAAAATAAGAAATAAAAACAAAAATAAAACTTAAGACAAAAATAAAGGAAATAAAAAATAAAAAATAAAATAAAATAAATAAAAATAAAAAATAAAATAAAATAAATAATAAATAAAAAAAATAAAAAAATTCTAAATTAAAGCTAAAATTATTTGGTAGTAGTATTAATGTGAATTAACAAACAATCCCCGGCAACGGCGCCAAAAACTTGTTGTGATATTTTTATATCGTACCGCAAGTGTACGGTGTCAAGTTTTAGTATAAATCAGTGAAAGAGTGTCGAACCCACAGGGATTGTGTTAACTCGCACTAAGTACTACAATTGATAATCCTAACTTTATTTAGAAAATAAATGATAAAGATTTTAATAATTAAATAAAATATACAAATATTTAGATAGGAGGAACTAATACGATTAGAGATTCTAGATCCTGATTTCACCTAGCTGTCTCCTATGTATTTGTCATGCCAATTAATCTTTGTTCAGTTATATTATTTATAAGTCAAGATCCTAAAATATTCACTCCCTCTCTCGAGTGACGAGTGAAAATATTATCAACTATAGACTTCGATATCTCTATAAAAATCCAATAGTTAACAACTCATTACGATTTGTGATTCTATTTTAACGACTTCAAAGGACTACAGATTCTCTCGAACTCTATAAAATCCTAGGTTATATTCTCTAGATCTATTCAAAATCCCCTCTCTCGAGTGATAGATTCTAAACATTCATCATCTCAAATTGTGGCCAACAATCAAGAAGCATTAAACTCAAAAGAATATAAATAATTAATAAAACTTCATTACAAAACTGATAAACAAAATACAAGGTTCAAGCATCAATTACAATCGTTCTCCAAAATTAAGGAGTAAATTCATGACAAAAGATAAAACAATAAATAATCAAGCCACGAATCTAATGGAAATCATTAGAGTTTTAAGAAAGAAATAAGAAGATAAAACCCGAATTGAATCTCTTCCTCTCCGGATGTCCAGCACAGCCTTAATCTCCTCTTGTCGCTCTTCAATCCTCTCCTTGGATCTCTAAAAATATGTGTTTCTGTGTTTTGTGCTCTGTATTAGCCTCCGTATTAGCCTCTTTTGAGTGTTGGATGTAATGTTATATTTATAGTTGAGGCAGGGAGTCTTTGGGTAGCATTAGGATTATTGAAAACCCTAAAATCAATTTCCTGATACGCGTGAAACTCTTCTCCCGCAGCGCCGCGGCGCTTATTCCCCTGGAAATTGTATGGAGATTGCATCTTGTGAAGGCGCCGTGGCGCCTGCCTTTTGTTTCATTCCAATTGGCGCCGCGGCGCCTGGATTGTGCCTTGAAGATGGCGCCGCGGCGCCTGTGTTGGCTTGATGATGGCGCCGCGGCGCTTAAGTATGGGGAGCTAGCGCCGCGGCGCTAGTTGTATGAGAAGCTTGAGGCGCTTTGGTGCCTGCGTGTCCTGTGTCTTCCCGAAAGTTCCCAAAACACGTGCAATTGTTCCCAGATCCATGTATTGATGCTCCTACAAATAAAACATAAAATAAATTATAAATCATATTAAATATCTCGAATTATAACAAAATAATAAGCTGAGAATGCCATAATAAGTGGGTATAAACCACACTTATCATTTTCCAAGTCCGATTTGAATCTAACTGTCACGCTCTTTTTGGGTTTTCTGGGTCTTGAAATTCGGATTTCATATCCATTTTCCTGTTGAGCTTCCGAAACAGTATTTTACCTACACAAAAAATAAAAATACACAATAAAAATATACAATTTATAAATTTAATTGTTATTTCACAAATTTGCTAAATTAAGGGGATTAATGAAACTACAAGTGTAAAATGATTAATTTTTCTTTTAATAAATGTGCATTTTTTAGTGTTCATCACACATATTGGTTGGTAGTCTCATAGAACTTAATTTTTACTTCTCCATCCTTTATGAGTTTTTCTCTATCCCTAAACTTCTTTATATTATCGCAAGTTTATTTTTGTATTGGCATATTAATTAGAAACTTGCAATTAGGCATATATTGTGTTTGAGAAAATTGAGCTAAGCTTAATTGATAAAACTACTATCTTGTAGTGTAAAATCGGCAAGAATTTTAGTACCGTAAATTTAGATCATCACCCAATTCACTCATCTCTTGGATATAGAGATTTTGTTTATTGTACGCTTATAGGCAATTTCAATGTTCACTCTTTTGGATATTCCAAAAGATTTCTAACTCCAATTGATATGAGGTCAGTTTCATTGGAAAATCAACTCAAAGACGATCATATACATATAAGGAACGCATGATTTGGGCAAGGGACGAGAAAGTTATAAGTGTTTTAAATTGCACCTCAAAACTAGTCCGCGATATGCGTTCAAGTTGTGTTTTTCTGAGCGTTCGAACGCCCAGAGGCAGAAACTTTGCATTTAAGTTACGTTTGAAGGGCGTTCGAACTCCTGCGCATAAGTGGGTTATTTTAGACGCGTTTTTAAGCCAGATTTACACTAGGAAACTCTTGTCTTTGCCCTACCTATATAGACAAACTTAGAGCTATCTAGTGAGTGAGTTATTTTGGACGCGTTTTTAAGTCAGATTTGCACTAGGAAACCCTTGTCTTTTCCCTAGCTATATAAAAAAACTTAGAGTCACATTCACAAGTGTTGAAAACACATTACTCCAAGCCTCAAATCTTCTTAGCTTTTCAACCTTCTTGATTTTCACCTTGAAGACTCTTTTGATTACCCTGTCTTAAGTTTCTTGGTGATATTGATTCTTGTTTGACCATCAACACTAAACACAACCCTAACATAATTTCCTAAGCCTTCAGAGTTATCAAGGAGGAAGATTGGTAGTCGGAGTTTCGCGTTGCGTGCTTGCAGAGTTGATCCGCTAAGAGACTTCAGAGGTTCTGAAGAAAGCCGCTTGGTGTGGGCTAGATGAGTTCTTCAGGTGATTACAGTTTAGAGGTATTAGAGTCGGCAGAGTTGATGTCATATGTCTTTTACCATCACTGTAAGTTTTTCTCATTACCCGAAATGATTTTTTACTCGCATGATTTTTTCACTTCGTTAACAAAATTATTGTGTTGATTTTGTTTACTGCATTGTTTTATTTGTGTTGATTCATAATTGTTAGACTTAAGGGTGCTTGATAGTAATCCATAAAAATATTAATTAGGACTTGTCTTAGTTTATTATGCAATATTCCGTACAGGGTCAGAACCTAGACTAAAACCGAATTTTCACCAAATAATTCCATTTTTTTAAAACAAATTCAAAGCCTAACAGGGTTTTTGAAAAAAAAAACTGAGAGAGATTAAATTGTTAGAGTTCAAGATAGCCATTAGCCATTTTTTGTATACTTTTTTTTTTTGGAGTAGTATTCAATTTTCTCATTGTTCTCTCAGGACATCGATTTGATACATATATAAATCTTATTTGAAGTAAAAGGAAGATTAAAAAAAAAATGATGTAAAAGGGTATTTAGTTGAGGTGTTTGCTGGTGGGGTCGGATCATAATTGATTTTTTTATTTTTTTTTGTTTTTGAATTTGAAACATGAAATTTAAATAAGGAGACTAAGGATGGCAATAAGCCTGGCCCGAGCCCGACCAGTACATTTTTTAGCCCGGACTCGGGAAATATCCGGCCCGAGCGTCTATCGGGCCATGTTTTATCCCGTCTGATTTTTTAATAACAAAAAATTATGTATATATATAATTTATTATATAAATATAAATAATATATATATATATAATTTTTTTTAAATCTCTGGCTTATATGTTGAGCCCGACTCGGATTCGGGCCCAAGCCGAGACTCATAATCCAGGGCCCGGCCCGAGATTTTTTGACTTCGGGCTCGAGCTTTTTTCTGTCATCCCTATAAGAAACCCAAACATGTCTGGTCGTTGAGTTGGATCAGATCGCCCTAAATTGGCAAAACAAAAACAAAAACAAAAACAAAAACAAAAACAAAAACAAAAACAAAAATAAAAATAAAAATAAAAATAAAAATAAACAAAAAACAAAAAACAAAAACAAAATTAATCTCATGTTTTATAAATAAGTGAAACATCCCATAGAAAGAGATTTTATATAAAATATTTGTATTTTTATTATAAAATATAAATCGATTTCGCTTAATTTCTCTAAATAGCACGGGTTTCACCCTCTCTCCTCCTTTTTTTATTGGCCTCATTTTTGCTAACTAATATAATCTAGTTATACACTGAGAAAATTTTGTAAAAAAAGTTTCAAAATGTTGAAAGAAAATTATAATGTTGGATGTGGTGCCGTATAGAAAGATACTTTGTATGAAGAGAAATTGTGCCTAGTGGAAAAGATGTTAAGAGATGCATCATTTCTTGGTATCATTACACTTCAAAGATGTAATGGTTCATTTCTATAAATAGTCAATTTAATTTTGAAAATAATCATTCATTTTTCATTTATATCTTCTCCATATTTCTTCTTCATATCAGAGAAAAAAAACTTTCATTTTAATAACGCGTTACATAAATGAGGTTAGAAACTAATTCATAGATCGAGAATTTAGCTCGAATAATTATTTAGAAATATATAAAACTCAAGTTTAGTTACAGAAAAAAGCTAACAACATAAAATATTATGTGCACTTTTTATTCTCCATCACCGGCAGAAAAAATTTCACATGTAATACTACTAAGGTACAAGAGAAATTATATGATCGGCCTGATTGTCCCACATTGGCAATTATTGGACTGTTTCTTTGATTATGATGATTCGTATTTGTAAGAAATTAACACAAAAATATATAATTAATAATATGTAATTTTAATTATAAATTGAGGAAAATGATTGTTGACGGCTGATTTTGGTCTCAGGGCAATATGAGAATATCACTCCCGAGGAAATCCTCCCTCAATAGTGAATTTGTTTGGTTATGGGGGACCAAAAGCAAATTTAGCGAAAAATAGATAAACACACCAATCAACGAGGAATTTTAACGTGGTTCGGTGGATTGGGATCCGACCTACGTCCACGGACACAAACATGATGATACTTTTATTGCTTAAACACTCTTTTCAAGTCTCTTTTTGTTTTCTACAAACCAGAACTTGAAGATTCAGATCTCTAATTTTTGATGCCCTTTACACATACTATGCCCTCCTATTTATAATAGTATAGAAATCAGACTCCTTTTTGCATAAGAAATCCTAGTTGAACTCAGTCTTCTCTTTTCTTATTCCTTTTCGGATTCTGACTTCATTTCCTTGTGAGAGTAGGATAATTTGCTTATCTTATCCGCAAGAATAGGGTGTCATTATCTTTGAGCATAACTCGCTCGTCCGGTCGGTCTCCATGAGGTCGGTCATGATAGTCTTTTATGCTGAGAGTGTTTCTGCCGACTTTATAGTGCTCGGTCATCCGGACTTTGTGGTCGGTCATCTATCATCAAGTGTTCAGTCTCTTATTGTATAGTGGCCGGGTCGGCTTTGATGATCTCAACCAGTCAGGGAATTACCCTTCTGTCCTTGTCGTGCGGCCTTAAATACCATAGTGCCTAAAAATACCATCAACATCTGTCCCCTAGTTCTCGGTAACAACGAGTTTGCAAGTTGATGCCGGGAACTATAAAAAAGATGGTGTGCCGATGAATCCGTCGGTGGTCACTCCAGGAATCGCAGAGAAAAATGCATTGGCTGCAAATCTGGTCCTTCCTGCCACCCTAATGTGCTCAGTCAACGAGGATCCCGATATCTACCCGTGGAGACAATGCTTTGCCTTTATGCTGAAGATGACCGACTCGGTGGGACGTAACCCGACCCCGAGCTGAAATGAACACTTGGCTCCAGGGGAAATGTTACGTCCCCAGACCAAAAGGACGGACTCGGTGGGACATGACCCGACCCCGAGCTGAGAAGAACACCGGGCCTTGGGGGGATGTCACGTCCCCAGACCAAAAGGACGGACTCGGTGGGACATGACCCGACCCCGAGCTGAGAAGAACACTTGGCCCTGGGGGGATGTCACGTCCCCAGACCAAAAGGACGGACTTGGTGGGACATAACCCGACCCCGAACTGAGAAAGGCACTTGGACCTGGGGGAATGTTACGTCCCCAGTCCGGATGGCTGACTCGGTGGGATATAACCCGACCCCGAGCTAAATAACCAAGTAGCCTCGGCGAAACGAAATCCAGCCCCGAGCCGACTAACAAGTGGCCTCGGCGGAACGAAATCCAGCCCCGAGCCGACTAACCCCTGGGGTTTATTCAGAAGGGAAGTGAATCAACCTTTGAAACCCTACCGGATCTGGCATGGGCGTCCCTCTGCCAGATCGGCGAAAAACAAAAACAAGATTCTGGAAAATAAAATTAAAAGGTGGGGGTGACTTAACACCTATCCCAAAAAAACGTTTTTGCAAGCATAAACAACAACATGGATGCCTCAAAACAGCGTCCCGTCTGAGGTCTCCAAAACATAATTCTGAATCTTTCAATTCAGTGTCCCGGTGAACCAGGATTCGGATCAGAAGAGCGTTTGAATGGTGAGAGTACATCCTCTACACGTCGGTTCACTAGGGAGCCTGTGTATTGTATGAGGGCTCCTCCTTACCACGCTGGAGCAGGCACACGCCACAGGGGCATAACGCATCCCCGTGCTGTGTCTCTCGCGGATCCGGATGATGAATGGATCAAAGAGTGTCCGGGATACCAAGGGCATATTCCTCCTTTAGGTCCGATAACACTGGAGCTAGCAATCGTCACGGGGGCATCATTATCCCCCGTGCTATGCTTTCCCACGGATCCATTACATCGGGTACGTGAGGATCAAAGAGTGCTCGACACATTAAGGGCGTATTCCTCCTTATGTCCGGTAACACTGGAGTAGGCAATCGCCATAGGGGTATCATCCCTCCCCGTGCTATGCTTCTCACGGATCCTATGCATCGAGTATGTCCCTGAATATTTCTGAGGACCTCGAGCTAAGAGAGATACTTGGTTCTGGGGGAATATCCTGTCCCCAGACCGATGACTCGGTGGGACGTAACCCGACCCCGAGCTGAGAAAGGTACTTGGACCTGGGGGAATGTTATGTCCCCAGTCCAAAGAGGTAGACTCGGTGGGACGTACCCCGACCCCGAGCTATGAGAGATACTCGGTTCTGGGGGAATATCCCGTCCCCAGACCGATGACTCGGTGGGACGTAACCCGACCCCGAGTTGAGAAAGGTACTTGGACCTGGGGGAATGTTACGTCCCCAGTCCAAAGAGGTAGACTCGGTGGGACGTACCCCGACCCCGAGCTAAGAGAGATAATTGGTTCTGGGGGAATATCCCGTCCCCAGACCGATGAGCATGACTCGGTGGGACGTAACCCGACCCCGAGCTGGATAACCAAGCGGTCTCGGCGGAACGAAATCCAGCCCCGAGACGATTAATCCAGTGGCCTCGGCGGAACGAAATTCAGCCCCGAGCCGATTAATCAAGTGGCCTCGGCGGAACGTAATCCAGTCCCGAGCCGATTGAAACATTTAAGGGCATATCCCTCCTTTTGTTATGCTTCTCACAGATCTATGTTCTTTGATTTTTTTATTTTTTTTTTGTACGATTCTGGTGTGACTTTGTGCTTTTTTATGGTGGTAGCCGTGGTCGGGCGGTTGTGAGTTTTGTGTTCTTTTAGCTTTGGATCGTCGTTGTCAGCATGTCCCCGAGTTTGTTTTTGAATATGGTTTTGTTTTTATTTTTTAGGAGGGCGTTTGGAAAAGAAAGTTTTTTTATTCATACTCGGGGACATACTGCCCTTCTTACAACTCTCTGTGGGTCATTTCGAGAGAGGCTTCTGTATTTGGACTCATGTCCCTTATTTGTTTGCCGTAGACAGGTAGGAGGAAGGAAAGGTTTACTGGAAGTATTTCCTCAACATCTCAGCGTTCCATGGCTTTTTTAATCACGTGCCGTCCAGCCGTTCTAGGATGTACACTCTTGGCTTCACCACTTTTACCACCTTGTAGGGCCATTCCCATTTGGCGCCCAGGGAGCCTTCCTCTGGCTTTCGAGTGTTTAGGGTGACCTTTCTTAGCACCAGGTCGCCTGGGATGAAGGTGCGTGCCCGAATCCTTTTATTGTAGAAGCGGGCTATCCTTTGTTGGTAGATTGCTGTTTTCATAGCCGACCTCTCTCTCTTCTCTTCGATCAGGTCGAGGTGGTTTCTGATAAGTCCTTCATTCTGCTTACTCTCGTAGTGCTGAACCCTGTGGGAGGTCACCCCGATTTCTGCCGGGACGACAGCTTCATATCCGTATGCTAAGGAGAACAGGGTTTTTTCCCGTGGAGTCCTTATAGGTTGTCCGGTGCGCCCATAGTACTTCTGGTAGTTCCTTGACCCATAGGCCTTTGCTGGATCCGAGCCGAGCTTTCAGGTTAGCCTTGATGGTTTTGTTCGTCGCCTCGACTTGTCCGTTTGACTTGGGATGGGCTGGCGTGGCGAACCTTAGGGCGATCTGGAGATCCTCGCAAAGTTTTCTGAAACCTTTGCTGTCAAACTGCTTCCCGTTGTCAGTGATGATGGCTCGGGGGATCCCGAATCGGCAGACGATATTTTTCCTTAGGAACTCAGTGGCTTTTTTCTCCGTTATAGTGGATAATGGCTCTGCCTCTACCCATTTGGTGAAATAGTCTATGGCCACGATGGCATATTTTGCCTGCCCTTTCCCTTGTGGCATCGGGCCAATGATGTCTAGTCCTCACTGGGTGAACGGCCAGGGACTGAGCAGTGTAGTCAACTGTTCGGCTGGTTGGTGGTGGAGATTTGCATTTTTCTGACATCCTTCGCACTTGCGGGCCACTTCTATGCCATCCTGGTGCATGGTAGGCCAGTAGAAACCTTGTCTTAGGGCTTTGAAAGCAATTGAGCGACCTCCGGCGTGGCTCCCGCAGATGCCCGTGTGTATCTCCCTGAGTACATAATTTGCCTCTTCTTCTGCTAGACATCTTAAGATGGGGACTGAGTAACCCCTTCGATAAAGTACCCCGTCGATTAGGGAGAATTTAGTGCTCTTGTATCTTAACTTTCTGGCCTCCGTTTTGTCTTCTGGTGTTTCTCCTGTTTCCAGATATTCTCTGATGGGTTGCATCCATGATGCTTTGCTTTCTTTATCTAGAACTTCTACTTTAGATTCTCCTACGCTCCTTTCCCGGATGTAAATCAAAGGGATTATCCTGGGGTGCTCGGCTTTTGTTGAAGAGGCGAGCCATGCCAGGGAGTCTGCCTCACAATTGTCCTCTCGGGGGATTTGTTCGAAACGTACATCCCCCATCTTCCCGGTTAATTTTCGTACTTCGGTCAAATAGGCCATCATGCTAGGCTCTTTTGCTTGAAATGCTCCTTTTAGTTGCTGAATAGCTAACTGCGAGTCACTCTTTATTACCACATCTCGGATCCCTAGCACCGTGCATAGTCTCAAACCACCCAGTATTGCTTCATATTCTGCTTCATTGTTGGTCGCTATGAAAGCGAATTTCAGGGCGAGTAGGATTTCTTCTTCTTTGTCGCTTTTTAGGATGATTCCCGCGCCATTGCCTTGTGTGCTGGCCGAACCGTCTACGGACATTTCCCATTTGTCCTCGTCTATAGCCAGGGTCTGTGGGTCGGTACATTCGGCGACAAAATCTGCCAAGGCTTGTCCATTTACTGCTGCTCTTGGGAGGTAGGTGATGTCATGTTCACTTAGTTCTACCGACCACTTTACTAATCTGCCGGAAACCTCGGGCCGCTGCAGAATCTGTTTTAAGGGGTGATCGGTGTAGACCTTGATAGGATGGGCCTGGAAGTAAGGCCGTAGTTTCCGAGCTGCCGTGATCAATGAAATGACGGCTGATTTCGGTCTCAGGGCAATATGGGAATATCACTCCCGAGGAAATCCTCCCTCAATAGTGAATTTGTTTGGTTATGGGGGACCAAAAGCAAATTTAGCGAAAAACAAATAAACACACCAATCAACAAGGAATTTTAACGTGGTTCGGTGGATTGGGATCCGACCTACGTCCACGGACACAAACATGATGATACTTTTATTGCTTAAACACTCTTTTCAAGTCTCTTTTTGTTTTCTACAAATCAGAACTTGAAGATTCAGATCTCTAATTTTTGATGTCATTTACACATACTCTGCCCTCCTATTTATAATAGTATAGAAATCAGACTCATTTTTGCATAAGAAATCCTAGTTGAACTCAGTCTTCTCTTTTCTTATTCCTTTTCGGATTCTGACTTCATTTCCTTGTGAGAGTAGGATAATTTGCTTATCTTATCCGCAAGAATAGGGTGTCATTATCTTTGAGCATAACTCGCTCGTCTGGTCGGTCTCCATGAGGTCGGTCATGATAGTCTTTTATGCTGAGAGTGTTTCTGCTGACTTTATAGTGCTCGGTCATCCGGACTTTGTGGTCGGTCATCTATCATCAAGTGTTCGGTCTCTTACTGTATAGTGGCCGGGTCGGCTTTGATGATCTCAACCAGTCAGGGAATTACCCTTCTGTCATTGTCGTGCTGCCTTAAATATCATAGTGCCTAAAAACACCATCAACAATGATGATATACATACATATGAAAAACCTTATCACCCCGAAGGAAAATGACTGTATGATTTTTAAATAATTTTATTTAACTTATCACATAAATTTAAATCTTAAAGACAGATAGAGAATATAAAAATTAAATTTTATCTTTACCCACTCATTCTCTTTGAAAAAAATACTCATCTCTAAGGGTGATAATTTGGATCATGATTCATTTATTCCTTCGATTCGATTTGTTTTAAAGCGAATATCAATTTAGAAGAGTAGACTCGTTTAATAAATAGATCAATTCGATTCGATTCATTTATTAAATGAATCGAATTCGAATTTAAACTTATTAATTCATTTATTCGTTTAGAATTCATTTATTAAACGAATCATTAAATCAAATCCGAATAAATTATCCCTCCATCATTGCAAAATTCTGCTCTCCATAATCATCAAATCAGACGTTTGATTTTCTCTCTCTGTGTAAAGGTCAATGCCTATCTAGTTAGCCCAAAAATAATTAATGGCTATTATTATTATGATGTTTCATTTTGGTATTCACCCACTCACTGACAAAAGATTCGGATCCGGTCATTCTTTTTATTAAATCTAAAACGATCAAGTTGGAAAGGAGTCCAAATCTCTCAATTGAGAGATTCTCCTCAAAAGTGAGAGTAGAATTCTCCCCATATTTAAGTGAGAGTAGATATTCTGTCTCTAATAGACGTAAAATTCTGGATGTACTATAAATGTTTGTATTCAATATTTCAGTAGATTTCAGATTATATATCTGTAGAATTATATTGTAATAAAAAAAAAAAGTTGGAAAATTTTCATAATTATTTCAGGTGAAAAAAAAAAAACAGCTTATCATGTGTCAGGTCTCCGATTTCATTAATAAAAATTTAGTCTGACTCGATTTTATTGATATTTTATCATTAAAATAAATTATTTATAAATTCACATATATGATTTTAATATTTTGAGAATTATTTCAATATTTACTTAATATTTTAAAATTTTGACCAGTTAATTTTTAATTTATATCAAATAAGTCTATTTTATACACTTTTTGATGTGACTCATTATATATATATATATATATATATATATATATATACACACACACCTAGTAATTCTTGGCTCGATGTCAACATTTCTCAATTATAATAAATTTATGTATATGTTAACAGGAAAATAATTATTAATGGATGAAAAAATGTGGTGTCATTCTGGACGAAGAATGAAGAAAGAATTGACCCAGAACGACTCAATTCAAGACGATTCGACTAATGAGTAAAGAATCGTAAAGAACAAAGAAAGAACCTTCCAACAAGTGAAGAACGATGAAAGAAGAACGAATATGCGAAGGTACCTTGCAGTTAACCAGTTACAAGTAGGCTCACTTAACGGTTATATCACAGTCTGACAGTAATCTCCGCGATCCATGATCTAGCAGGTTATCAAAGCATAACCCAGCAGTCGCACGCACTACCCAGCGATTGCACGCATGATCTAACAGTTACATGCAAGTAGGAAACGTGGGGGGGGGTTTTATTGGGCTGAAGACAGCGAAACCGCTTGAGCGATTAGCGGGACCGTACAATATAAAAGGCTCAGGCGTAATAAAGAAAAGGAGAAAAAAAAAAAACTCAAAATGAGCAAGTAGTTTAAATTTAATGTATTTCTTAGCTTTGTAAACTTTAGTGCTGTAACATGTGTGCTTGCGCCCATTTGAGGCATTTTCTTGTAAGTAATCACATTTTTCTGGGACTTTATCTCATGAGGTTTTGAACATTACATGTGTACTAACAAAAAATTACGCAAACAGTATATAATTATTTTCCAAGCACACACACTGCACAAATCTTGCTGTAATTTCTCTATTGTTCACTTTTTCTTATTTATAATTTATTAAATGATTAAGAGAGAAATAAAAGTCCCTTCATTTTTTCTGTACTAGTTATGATGATTTTGTCAAAGAAATTCAACGGAAATATTAACATCCTAGTCATGAATCATGAACCACGATCATCACGAGCTTAAAATAAGTCATGATTGGCGTTCCCTAAATCGATCTCGCGCGTCAAGGCGCATAAAAAATAATTATTTTGTTCGAAATTGATGTTAGAATTGATTCTTAAACGAATAAAATTAAAATAATTTCGTTTTAATTTTTATCTATTTGAAAATCAATTCAGTCACTATTTTCGGATAAAATAAGAATGCTCGGCTCATAATACTACCACCTTAATACGAATTATGAAGTGCATATAAGCCAAATAAAAATTAATATAAGACATCTCATTAGTTCGAAACTTTTTTTTTGCTGACTTCTAGTTTTATACATATTAAAATTTTAATATATACAAAGTTTTGATTAGATTTGGTGGAACAGATGAGTCACACTTTTCTGATAAATGATTGGCTGAGGGGACCATATTAGATATGGCTGTGTACATATAGCCAGCTTAGTTGTGCCTTAAAATTTGGTTAAAATAATTTAATTTTTAAATATATAATATATATAATTTTTTTTATTTATTATCGGTAAAAACCATACTTTAAAAACTCGTCAAAAACCCCACCACCTAGGACAATTTAAAACGGCCCCTACTAATACATAAATTTTCTTATTACATATTTTAATGCATTATTATTAAAGAAGTTATTGACCTAACTAATTCTCATCCAATAAAGCCGACAAAGCATTATTGAATGTGATTATATGCAATGTATATAGAGTAGGTCCCAAAACAACTTTCTAAAGCAAAGATCCGGATTCTTGTTGATGAATCATATTCTGGCAGCACCATTATGAACTCTTAGAACCTCCAATGGTGGTGGTGTCTTTTACCTACTTTCCATTTTCTCTCCCTTTTTAAAATTTTCTTTATCACGAATCAAACAAAAGGAAAGAAGAAGCAACCCATGCATGCATGCATGCATGGGTCATCATCATCATCATCATCTATCGTAATAAAAACCCTAGATAGTGCACATCCCTATCTAATCTTTCAAATCCATACTAAGCAAGGGGAAAAAAAAACTACCCACCATTATCAATTAATAAAAAGAATATGCAAACTGCAAATGCAATTTGGTAAGCAATGTGAACTGATGATAACCCATCTAGCCAGCCACTAAAACCAGTGGGACAGTTCATGTAATCTGGCATTAACGTGGGTGGTCTTGGTGACAGTCGATACAGACGGCCGGTTAGGGCTTTAAATTTGTATCAAAATTAAGGACCCCAAATTTAAGAAAATTAATATCTATTATACTAAAAAATCAAAAAAAAATCTCATTTTTATATGTGAAGAGCTACATAATTTATTATTTCGTCTAAGATTCTCAAAATCTCAGGGCCGCCCCTACTAATATACATAAAAAGAAATTTGTTTATATTCAATGATGCCTTTCTAATCTAATATATATATATATATATATAGGGATAACAAAAAATCTCTAATTTCGATGAGAATTCGAGATCCTATATATATATATATATATATATATATATTATTTAGTATAGGGTTTGAGACAATTTTAATTTTCTTCTCGAACAAAATACAAGTTGAAATTTGTAATGATTTTTCATCATGAATCCATAATCAAAACGATACCAATATTGATAAAAACTCATCCATCGTCCTAACCGATTGATATATATATATATATATATGCCCAACGTTTAAGATAAAATTATCAACATAGGCAATCTTTGAATGCATATTGCAAAAAACATGGGCTAGCTATTTATATTGTTTTGAAAAGAGTAACCAAAGAATAAATAAAGAAGATAATTATAGAAGAATAAGTAGGAAAAGAGAGTTGAAAATTAATTCCCAATTATATCAATAGCTACTGGGACAGGCCACGTGAGCGTGATTAACAAGCAAAAGTTGGCCAATAATTGATATATATATATATATAACTGTACATATACAGAAGGAAGCATATTTTGAAAAATAATAATAATAATAATAATAATTTGGTAATAGTTAATTTTGGTACGTTAACGGGTGGCCAAGAGCTTATGCGAATCATGCTCTTGATGTGTTTTCCTCCACTTGCATATGAATTGTGGAATTAACTTTGGTGTTAAACTTAATTTTGTACTGAGTTTTTTTTTTTAATAAATTATGATATTTTAGTAATAATTTAATATAATTGATTCTTAATCATATATTTTTTCATAAAAACACGTATGATAGAAGATTATGAAAACTTAGTAAAATTCAGTTCGATATTGAATCCAAATTTATGAAATTAGTATAACAAGAGAGAGAAAGATATTTCATGCCGTCAAATTACTCAATCCAGACTTAAGCGAAATAGGTAAAATCTTCAAATGTCACAAACTCTTACCAGAAATATATCCCTAAATTTAACCCATAACCTAGTCACCAAGTCTTAATCCATTTCCGATCAAACGTGAGAAAGATAATTGTTTTTTTTTTGCTTTTTTCTAATTTTCTTGTTTTCTTCTTCGTTTTGATAACGAGGATAATAGAAGTGGGGTTCAAAATTACAATGGTCAACCTTTGTGAAGAGAGAAAATTGACTTTCATAACCAAATTAAATTCTTTGGAGTATTTAGTTTAACATTACATGATATTAAATCACAGCATCATAGAATTTGAGTGATCCCTTTCATAATTTCATAATTTGATTTATTATCATAGCTACCCACCCACCCAATTCACCCTATAACCAAAAAGAAAAGAAAAAATCTTGCCCAATAGTCATTCTCTCTTCTTAATAAAGACACCCCTTTGCTCCCCCATGCCATTTATCTCAAAACTAAACTCTCCAAAATTTTCCTTCTCTTGAGATAATCCTTTAATGGCTTTTGATCATGATGGGTGTAACACAGGCCTTGTTCTAGGGTTAGGTTTCAGTACTGCAACCATTAACCACTACCAGCAGATGCCTAAAAGATCTTCCTTTTTAGAGGCTACAAGTATCGAGCCAATATCTCTAACTTTAGCCCTTCCTGGTGATGATGATCAGGCTTCTCCTCCTCGCAGTGCTGTTTCTTCTTCTTCCTGGCGGCGGTAGAGTCAAAAGGGAGAGAGACCTTAGCAGTGAAGAAATAGAAGTTGAAATTGAAAGGGTTGTTTCTTCAAGAGCTAGTGATCATGAAGATGAGCTGGATGGTGTTATTAATGCAAGAAAGAAACTTAGGCTCACCAAAGAACAATCTGCTTTTCTAGAAGATAGCTTCAAACAACATAGCACTCTCAATCCTGTAGTCTCTCTCTCTTATTGATTATGATTAATATTTGTTCAAACTGTCAAAACAATTTTAATTAGTTAATTAATTAATCTTTTTTTGTATTGTGTTTTTTTTTCTTCAAACAGAAGCAGAAGCAAGCTTTGGCCAGGCAGTTAAACCTACGGCCAAGACAAGTTGAAGTGTGGTTCCAGAACAGGAGAGCCAGGTAATTAAACTTTATTATCCTTAACCCATTAAATATCCAAATGGCCACCAAGATAAAGGAGAAAAAGTTGCTCATGTCAAAAGGCTCTGATTTGCCCTGACCAGATATAGGTAAGCGTGGGCGGTTAATTTGAAAATTTATTAAATATGTGATATAATGAAATAAATATAATTTTTGATGAAATAATTTTATTTTTTTCTAGGTAAAATAAAGAACATATATCACTTTTATAAAAATCAAATTTTACCGCAACTGAATTATTGTGTTGGTTGGGCCAACTAACTGCTAACTGCATGTGTAAACTGTGTCAAAAGCACTTGTACTTGTAACAACCACGTTTGAAATATTTGATTTTCTAAATTATTATGATATAATTATTTGACAGGACAAAGCTTAAGCAAACAGAAGTGGACTGTGAATTCTTGAAGAAATGTTGTGAAACACTAAGTGATGAAAACAGAAGGCTGCATAAGGAGCTGCAAGAACTCAAAGCCCTAAAGCTAGCTCAGCCTCTTTACATGCATATGCCGGCAGCTACTCTCACCATGTGCCCTTCTTGTCAAAGGATCGGCGATGGAAACTCCAAGGCCCCATTTCCGATGGCTCCTAAGTCTCACTGCTTTAGTCCATTCACCAATCCTTCAGCAGCTTGTTAGTTAATTAAGTTGTTTAATAAGATTAGGGAAATTAAATTTAATTGGAATATAATTAATATACTTATATGAAACCCCCCCCCCCCCCCCCCCAAGTCACAACCCACTCTATTTTTTGGTTGAGGATTTGTAGTGAAAGAGATTAGTGTAATTAATGGATTAATTTGTAGAAAATAATTTACAAGTTGATCGAATTATGTAGTTATTTAGTAATCTATTTTCACTTGGTTGTAAATTGTAAAAGAAATAAAGTTATTCTATGAATGAATGTTGTATTTTATTTATTGTCCATTATTTTGGTGCATATCTTGTACCTTTTACTTTTCTTTTTATCATCTTTATCCCCTCAAAATTTTGTTGTTTGTTTTGTATATTAGATGATTGGATTTGTATGGACACTGAAAATGGCAAACACATGCGTTGTCTGGATAATGTTGTGTTGGTTTCTTTTTATCTTTAATTTTGGGACAACCTTAGTTCTATTACATGACATTTGGCATGTGACGACTTTCAAAATCAACTTCTAGATTTGGTCCTAATTGCCTCCTGAATTGTTTAAAATATATATACAAGTTCATATGCATTATTGACCTCTAATCAATCATATG
The DNA here is from genome assembly GCA_019454045.1 of Zanthoxylum bungeanum. Taxonomy (NCBI): domain Eukaryota; kingdom Viridiplantae; phylum Streptophyta; class Magnoliopsida; order Sapindales; family Rutaceae; genus Zanthoxylum; species Zanthoxylum bungeanum. The sequence continues at coordinate 75,925 of SKCR01051464.1, read as the reverse complement.
TTCCAATCAAAGATCAAGGGCTAGAGTATTTAGCAAACAACGGATTATTTTCCAAAAACTTCTCTTTCTTTATTTTAAATATTAATTAAAAAGAATATTGATATACTTAAAAAAAGTTTAGGATATTGTACGGGCCAAATTTAGGTTAATGACTCAAATGTCATTATGTCTATGACCCTTGCATCCAATAGAGCCAGACGGCCATGAGTTCACTCGCATGAGTCATAGGCGGAGCCTATGAGCCCATACACCCTGATTGGCAAAGGCCCAAACAAATGACTTGGAGGATTCTAAGAACTCATACGACTTATAAGGGTGTCAGCAAAATCCTAATCATGTTACTTGATGTCCCGTTCAATATTATCAGGCCAGTCTAGGCCCTTGTCTCTTCTTAATAAAGGAAATTGAGTCTTTGGATCATGACGAACTACCTACAAACACATAATATAATCCAACTACTATAGGGATTATACCTAATCCCGAATATTTAGGCACTCCTAATTCGACCCTGATTCAACTATCATTTCCTAAATAGACTTGGAATACAACTCTTCCAAGAAATTCGAATCCGATTAAAAGGCTATCGCATGGCCTATAAAAGGAGAGGGGGTCCAAAGCGAAAATTCATTCAAGCTCGGGATCTCACACTCGAGTTTTCAAAGCGTATATCACCCCCTAAACATCAGCCTACCGCACTCACGGCAATCTACAAAGATCAAGGTAACCCTAAACTTTGTTCTTCACTCTCTTTCAGCTCGTCTTTATCACTGACTTGAGCGTCAGAGTGCCTATGACATCCACCACACCGGTGGGTAGATACTCTACGTTCACATTGCTTTTGTTTTGCAAGACCGCTGGTGCCCCTATCATACGATTTCTCGATTGTAGGCCTATGGCGAAATTCATCGTCTACATATATAAAATTTATATCTAACTAAGGGTGTTCACGGATTAGGTTTAGATATTCTAAAATATTGTTAGGATTAAAAAAATTATGCCCAACGTATGACTGATTGAGTCCCACTTTGGTTTATAAAATGAATTCATAAATATATTATTTATGAATTTACTCTATAAATTTAATATTTTAACAACTACCCTCCCAATATTTACTTGTTATTTTCAATTTTTGTCTCTTCAATTTTTAATTTGTATAAATATATCCATATTTCCGACCTAGCGACCTGCTACAGGTCTTTTTTTTTTTTTTTTTTTTTTTTTTTTCAGATTTCGGGTTAGGATTTGGCCTTTACCTGACCGGCGTGGGTCAACAAAAATTTGACCACATTCTATAAAATGAACACCCCTTTAATTGTAGTAATTCTTTGATAAAACAAATATATGAGTGACGTGGTACCACCATACCGAATAAGTACATGGAAATTATAATTATATTAAATAAAATTAATATTTATTTGATAGTTTTTTTTTTTAATTTTTAATTTATTTTAATAAGTGTAATAAATATTATTATATTATTATACAAATAATGTAATATTACCGTTGTATTCTAAAATTTTTCTTCTAATTGATAGGTTAGCAAAATGTATTTATTATTTAGATGAGAAGTAACAAAACTCAATAATTAATTTATCATAAGGGCCAAAGAGATAATGATATGTCATCTATCATATCAATTAGGACTTGGTAAGTTAATAATTATTGAATTAAAAGGGGTTGATGATAAATCAGTTGGAGGTTTCAATTTAGGGAAAAAAATGGCGTGGATAAAGGAGGTTACCACACGTGTACATTTCCGTTTTAATTCAGTGTTGTTTATAAACAGAGATTTGATAGAGTCGAGACTCAAGAGAAAAGAAATGTGTTGGAGGGCAAGAAGCGTGTTCATAAAAGAAAAGAATGGCAACGGATATGAAAATTTTAAAAAATTAAATTAAAAAAAAAAAAAAAAAACAAACAAACAAAGTAAAGGTCAAGTCACGTGACGTGCTCGGTCAATAGGGAAATAGTGGGTCACACCCACGTGATGGGACATTGACTTTCGGTCGGAACTCCTTGAATATTCTCTCGCCACCGAATTTTTTTCAGTATAAATTTAAAATGAAAAAAATAATTTTTAAAATTATTATTTTAAACATGTTGACGACTGATTTTGGTCTCAAGGTAATATTGGAATATTACTCCCCAATAAATCCTCCTTCAATAGTGAATTTGTTTGGTTATGGGGGACCAAGGCAAACTTAGCAAAAAAGATAAACACACACAATCAACAAGAGATTTAACGTGGTTCGGTGGATTTGGATCCGACCTACGTCCACGGACACAAACAAGATGATACTTTTATTACTTAAACACTCTTTTCGGGTCTCTTTTTGTTTTCTACAAGTCAGAGCTTGAAGATTCAGATCCCTTTTTGTTTTTTACAAGTCAGAGCTTGATGATTCTGATGATGATATTGGTTCTCTTTTTTATTCTCCTTCCCTTAAAGCATACTCTACCCTCCTATTTATAATAGTGCAGAAATCAGATTCCTTCTTTTACAAGGGTTTCCTAGTTGAAACAATTTCCCTTTCCCATAAAGATTCCTAGTCAAAACTACATTTACTTCCTTTATCATACTAGGACATTGACTTACTAGTTTACCCCATAAAAGTAGGATAACTTGTCATCTTATCCGTAAAAACATGATGTCTTATCTTCCTGAGCACGCCTCACCATGTGCTCGGTCTTCATGAGGTCGGTCACAATGGTATTTTGAACTAAGAATGCTGCTACCGATCTAATAATTGCCCGGTCATCTGAACCCAAGTGCTCGGTTACCGATCATAAAGTGCTCGGTCACTTACTGTTTGGCTCTTAGTGGTCGGGTCGGCATTAATGATCTTGACTGAGAAGTAAATTACCTTTTTACCCCTGTCGTGCTGCTTAAATAACATAGTGCCTGAAAACACCATCAACATCTGTCCCCTAGTTCTCGGTTCCGACGAGTATGCGAGTTGGTGCCGGGAACTATATAAAGATGGTGTGTTGATCGTCTTGCTGGTGGTCGCTCCAGAAATCACAGAGAAATTGCTTTTGCCATCAATTAAGTCTTCTGTTTCTATCTTCATATCCTCGGTTATTTGGAGATGCTGACCCTATTCAGAATGATTCTCCACCTCAAAGCAAATTGCTTACTTGGGTCGTTCCATAAGGAGATGAAGTTCCTCTTGTTGTCCAAACTAAAAATGACTCCTCATCTGTAAGATCTGTACCATATATTTAGAGGTCTTGATCCCTGACTGATCCAATCTTGATTGTGAGGAGAAAATTTTGCCTCTGAGCTAACGATGATGTGCTCGGTGGCATGTGAACCTGTCTCGAGCTGTGAGAGATGCTCGGACCTGGGGTAATGTTACGTCCCCAGTCCGAAGGACTGACTCGGTGGGACGCAACCCGACCCCGAATGAAGAGAGGCACTTGGACCTGGGGGAATGTTACGTCCCCAGTCCGAAGGGCTGACTCAGTGGGACATATCCCGACCCCGAGCTGAGAAAGGCACTTGGACCTGGGGGAATGTTACGTCCCCAGTCCAAAGAGGTAGACTCGGTTGGACGTAACCCGACCCCGAATGAAGAGAGGCACTTGGACCTGGGGGAATGTTACGTCCCCAGTCCGAAGGGCTGATTCGGTGGGACGCAACCCGACCCCGAGCTGAGAAAGGCACTTGGACCTGGGGGAATGTTACGTCCCAAGTCCGAAGGGCTGACTCGGTGGGACGTACCCCGACCCCGAGCTGAGAAAGGCACTTGGAACTGGGGGAATGTTACGTCCCCAGTCCAAAGAGGTAGACTCGGTGGGACGTAACCCGACCCCGAGTGAAGAGAGGCACTTGGACATGGGGGAATGTTACGTCCCTAGTCCGAAGGGCTGACTCGGTGGGACGTTCCCCGACCCCGAGCTGAGAAAGACACTTGGACCTGGGGGAATGTTACGTCCCCAGTCCGAAGGGCTGACTCGGTGGGATGTACCCCGACCCCGAGCTGAGAAAGGCACTTAGTCCTGGGGGAATGTTACGTCCCCAGTCCGAAGGGCTGACTTGGTGGGACGTACCCCGACCCCGAGTCAAATAACTAAGTGGCCTTGGCGGAACGAAATCCAGCCCCGAGCCGAATAATCAAGTGGCCTCGGCGGAACGAATCCAGTTTCGAGCCGATTAATCAAGTGGCATCGGCGGAACGAATCCAGCTTCGAGCCGATTAATCAAGTGGCCTCGGCGGAACGAATCCAGCCCCGAGCCGATTAATCAAATGGGACTTATTCAGAAGGGAAGTGAATCAACCTTTTGAAGCCCTACTGAGTCCGGCACGGGCGTCCCCCTACCAGACCAGTGGAAAGCGAAAACAAAACTCTGAAAAAAAAAAATTAAAGGGCGGGGGCGACTTAGCGCTTGTCCCAAAATCAAACTTTTTACAAATGTAAACAACAGCACGGATGCCTCAAAACAGCGTCCTGTCCGAGGCCTCCAAAACACAATTCTGAATCTTTCAACTCAGTGTCCCGGCGAACCAGGATTTGGATCAGTTGAGCGTTTAAATGGTAAGGGCACATCCTCTATACGCCAGGTCACTGTGGAGCCTGTGTATTGCATGAGGGCTCCTCCTTACCGCGCTGGAGCAGGCACACGCTACAGGGGCACAACGCATCCCTGTGCTGCGCCTCTCTTGGATCCAAATGATGAATGGATTAAAGAGCGTCCGGGATACTAAGGGCACATTCCTCCTTAGGTCCGGCATCACTGGAGCTAGCAATCGTCACGGGGGCCTCATCACTCCCCGTGCTATGCTTTCCCACGGATCCATTACATCGGGTAAGTGAGGATCAAAGAGTGTTCGACACATTAAGGGCATATTCCTCCTTATGTTCGCTAACACTGGAGCAAGCAATCGCCACGGGGGTATCATCCATCCCCGTACTATGCTTCTCACGGATCCTATGCATCGAGTATGTCCCTGAATATTTTGAGGACCCCGAGCTAAAGAGACATTTGGTCATGGGGGAATGTTCCGTCCCCAGGCCGATAAGCACGACTCGGTGGGACGTAACCCGACCCCGAGCTGAAAGAAAGACTTGGCTCTGGGGGAATGTTACGTCCCCAGTCCAAAGAAGCCGACTCGGTGGGACGTAACCCGACCCCGAGCTGAAACAAACATCGATCTCGGCGGTACAAGAGCAGACCCGAGCCGGAAAGAGACATCGGTCTCGGCGGTACGAGAGCAGACCCGAGCCGGAAAGAAACATCGGTCTCGGCGGTACAAGATCAGACCCGAGCCGGAAAGAAACATCGGTCTCGGCGGTACAAGAGCAGACCCGAGCCGAAAATAAACATATGGCCTTTGTAGGGCGTCATGGTCGGCATGTTGAACCTTTTCGGGAATTTTGCTGATTCTATTTCTTCTGTGAGGGGGGATTCCTCTTTGTCATCCCGGGCGTCTCCTGTTCCTGTTTTGAGGCTTGCCCCCACTTGGCCATCTCTTTCTTTAACCAAGATTTTACCTCGCTGTTTGGGCTGCCATGTCGCCTTCTGCGCTCTTCTTCATGTCTATTGCCACGGGTGCTGTGTTTCTCACGCCTTGGGATCTCCCGAACAGTCTCGTCGTACTCTGTGCCTCCTCTTCTAGTGTAGCGGAGACTATCATAAGAGCAATCTGTCGAAAGTCTCTCTTCTTCATCTTCCCATGTGTCCTCTGCTTGTGAATCTTTTTCCACAACTATGAATTTTATCCCGTAAGGCCCCCTCCTCCTAGGTCCATTGTCCTCACTTGTATCAACAATTCTTTTTCCCTCTGCTATTTCGTTCCTTCGTCGGCTAGTCCCGGTCTCGAATTTCCTGTCGTGCGCTCCTTCTATCTTTTCCAACCGGTCTACTATGGTTTTTAGCAGGGTTTGATTTTCCTCCCTTTCTTTCCTTAGGTTCTCTTCGATCTTCTCCATCCAATCTGCGGCCGAGCTCCCTGATGATTGGTGGTTTCCGCCTTCCGCCATTGTCTCACTACGCGAGTTGCTTTTTGTTTGATCCCCACAGACGGCGCCAACTGTTGACGGTGGATTTTGGTCTCAGGGTAATATTGGAATATCACTCCCGAGGAAATCCTCCTTCAATAGTGAATTTGTTTGGTTATTGGGGACCAAAGGCAAACTTAGCAGAAAAACAGATAAATACACCAATCAACAAGGAGATTTAAAGTGGTTCGGTGGATTTGGATCCGACCTACGTCCACGGGCACAAACAAGATGATACTTTTATTATTCAAAATGCGCTTCTCAGACCGTTCTTTGTGTTTTACAAGTCAGAGCTTGGTGATTCTAATCTCAACTCTACCTTGCTCTCAACTTGTTCCTCTTATTCTCTCTTTTTTGTTGTCTTTTTTCTTTCTCTTCACTCTACCCTCCTATTTATAATAGTGCAGAAATCAGATTCCTTCTTTTACAAGGGTTTTCTAGTTGAAACAATTTCCCTTTCCCATAAGGATTCCTAGTCAAAAACTACATTTACTTCTTTTATCATACTAGGACATTGACTTACTAGTTTACCCCATGAAAGTAGGATAACTTGTCATTTTATCCGTAAAAACATGATGTCTTATCTTCCTGAGCACGCCTCACCATGTGCTCGGTCTTCATGAGGTCGGTCACAATGGTATTTTGAACTAAGAATGCTGCTACCGATCTAATAATTGCCCGGTCATCTGAACCCAAGTGCTCGGTTACCGATCATAAAGTGCTCGGTCACTTACTGTTTGGCTCTTAGTGGTCGGGTCGGTATTAATGATCTTGACTGAGAAGTGAATTACCTTTTTACCCATGTCGTGCTGCTTAAATAACATAGTGCCTGAAAACACCATCAACAAAACATAAAAAAACAATCGACGATGAAGAAGTACTCAGGGTCTGAGAATCTCACCATGTATTTTCCATGAATGTCTTGGAGAGGATTATGAAGAAAACTGATGACTTTCATATTATAGTGGGTAAATAAATCCAACTTTGAAAAATCTAATCATAATTTAAGTATTTTTTTATATTTAAGTTTCGGCCTGAAATGGTATAATAAGAAAAATTGAATTTTTCTAATATCTTAAAAATATTAATAAACAATACTTATATATCATGATGAATTTTTTCAATAATGAAAAATTTCAAATAGAATGCAGAAGGTAGAAATAGTCTACGTTACAATAATGGAACCTATTTTAGGTTGGATGATGATTGATCAACTTAATTGGACGGTCCAGATTGCAGGGGATTTTTGAAAGCAACATATCATCAAGATCATCAATGAATCAATGATAATGAATATGAATACGGAGAGAGAGTTTTAGTCACACATCATAAATTGACGCCCTGAAATTATGGTGTGGGCCACTAAATGATGAGAAAGACTTCCCCGGGAAAAAAAAAGGAAAAAGAGAGCTCTCCGGAAAACAAATCAACCTAATTATTTTTTCAGATTTAAATTTGGTGATGAATTGAATTATATAAGAATTTTTTTTAAAAAAATATGATGTGTAGTTATTGGATAATAATTATATAAAATTAAATTTTAATTATATATTATTAAAATGCATGTGTCAAGTGATTCAAAAACTTAACACAATTCAACTTAACTCAATATTAAATATAAATTATTATTTTTCATCATCCCATCCATCATCATGTTCGCCATCAACAATATGTTTCTTGTATGTGTGAACTCTTGAACCTCCTTTGAAATTTTATTTTAATTTAATAATTATTCGAATATGAGACTGATATTTAAATTAAGGGTTATGCTAACGAGTGTTCTAAGGATATTCATTAAGAATTCATTTAAAAAAAATTTTGACATCATTTTTTATGGGGAATGAAAAAAACTGTCAAATCAATAATGATTTTTTTCATTTTCCCATCAAAAATTTTCTTAAATGAATTCTTAATAAGTGCACTTAAGACACTCGTTAATATTTCTAATAAATTAATTAAGGTATGGAAATAGTGAAAAGGCTGCTTCAGGAAAATTGATTTTCAATCTTAATCTGCTCTTTTGATGATTATATAGATTTGGTTTACGTGTGCAGCCACGTAATTATGTTTAAAAAAATACAGGACGACATGTGTCTTCTGTTTGATAAATTGTCGGCCTGCTATGTTTGATTTTAAACCAATAAGAAAATGGACATTTAATGTTTAAACTTTTAACGTCGAAATTCTTTTTCGACGTTAATAATTCATTTAGCGTCGAAATTTTTTTCGATACTAAAAATATAGGTATTTAGTGTTGAGAATTACTTCGACGCGGATAATGATATTTTAGCATCGAAACTTCACTTTCGACACTGAAAGTTTACTCTTTAATGTCGAACAACTCTTTCGACGCTAAAGGTGATAGAATTTTAGTATCGATTAACTCTTCCGACGTTAAAGGTGCAACCATTTAGGTGCACTCTTTTAGTGTCGAACAACTATTTCGACGCTAAAGGTATAACCTTTTAGCATCAGATTTAAATTTCGACGTTGAAGGGTAGACGTTTAACGTCGATATCGAAATTCAAAAATTTAAATATAATTTTAGAAGGCGGGAGTTTTTTTTTTAAATATTATAACTTTTAGCGACAAATTAGTTTTCGTCGCAAAAATACATAATTTTTTTTAAAAATAATAATAATATCATTTATGGTCGAACAATTTAATTCGACGTTAAATCATAAACCTTTAGCGTCAAATTTGAATTTCGACGCTAAAGGGTAAATTAAAATTTTTGAATTTCCCGTCTTCTAAAATTTGAATTTATAACCCTCTAAAATTATATTTAAATTTTTGACATTTAGCGACAAAGTTTCGACGTTAAAGATCAAAATTTTGGCGGAAATAATTTCTGCTATTTGAGGATCTTTAGCGACGAAATAGGCTTTCGTCACTAAAAGTTATTTTTTTCCTATAAATACTCATTTATTCTTTCAATTCTCGTATTCTCACTTTCTTCATCTCAAACTCTTCGTTCCTCTCTTATTCTTTTTTCCGTAAGGATTTTGTTTCATTTTTGTGTAGTCATGGACACCACAAGTTGACTGTAGATTTGATTGTATTACTTATGCATCTGTTTGTTGTGGTCTTAGGTGTGGACTGGTCATCCAACTATCGAGTTGGTGGATTACCACAGTGATGAAGAGACAATGGCATATCAAGTTATTTCAAATGTGCAGTCTCCTAGTCACTTTTTTAGGGTTGTTGGGGAAAGAACTTAGAGTGTTTTGGACACATGTATTCGACGGAGGGTATGCCATTTCATAATGGATGATTTTCTTGATGTGTTTCTAGATGAGTTGTCTGGATTGGTCTTGCATTTATTTAGTTCCAAGCACGTCCCCGATTTATGTGCCTTCATACCTTATGGCACCGATTGGATTGTCAAAATTGCGATAGCAATTATATAAATTGTTTGGCAATGAATTCATGTGACCTAGTGTTTCCATTGGGATGCTACGATGTTGTTACTAAGTAGCTTTGATTGTTTACTGTGATTATCGACATGTAAGAGTTTCCCCATGCTGATCTCTTACATAATAATCTGAAACAAATCCTTTTTTCACTAGATGTAACTTTACTTCTTCAAATTCTCTAAACTTCCGAAGATGACACACTTTGCAATGACACATTATCTTATTGTATTGCATATATGCCGACTGACCACTAGCATATTCAATAAATTCTAGTATCTCGTTCACAAAGTCCATGTTAAGTGTTCCATCATTATTAAGCCCCGCATACATCCACCATTTATTTGAATTCATTTCTGTTATGTTATACGTTAACTAAAACAAAAGAAAATTTCCAATTCACCATGTCATAGAAATATACATATAAAAAAATAATATATACTTCAAAATAATCATCAACACACTCATAATAGGAGTTCCTAATTAAATTGATTTTTTTAACCTAAATACAATCACACCCAAATGTTGGGGTTTTGGGCCAAATACCCGGGTTACGCAGCGTAATGCGAGAAAATCAAATTTTCTCATTTCTTTAATTTTTCTTGGGTAATTAAAATAAACTTGTTTATTTTAATCACTCAATACTCAAAAATAGAAACTTTAACCCAGAAATCATAGTTTCAGTAAATTACCATACAACCCCAAAACTTTCCATTTTCATCATTTTAGTCCTAAGTTGTTCAAAACAAGCTTAGGTGATTTCCAATCACAACCAAAATGATTTATACATCAAATATATATTAAAAACAGAATTCTGAAAAATTTTCCAGATATTTCAGTAATTACTGAAATGCCTCTAAACTTTACATTTTGATCATTTTAGTCCTAATTTGTCAAATACATAATTAGGTGATTTCAAATCACTACTAAAATGATCTATACATGAAAATATAATATACAATTCAATAAACCAAATTTTCCCAAATTTCCGAATAGGTCCCTCAACTTTCCAAAAATTACACTTTAGTCCTAATAGGTTCAAAACCATTCAAGATCAAGTCCAATCAACACCAAAATTAATATGCATCATATATACATCATTAATTAACACATATATGAAAATCCCCAAATTTGGAGTGGGTTATGTACCCTAATTTTATAATTTCCACAAATTGACAAATTAACACCAAATTAATTAAATTTAACACTTTAATTCAACTCTTACCACACCAAACAAGTCTCACCACCATGAAACAACTCAAGAATAATTCTAGGTCATTTATGAGTGGCTAAGTAACTCTAGAATGACAACTCACCATCAAATGGCAAAAATAATACAAATAAACAAATTTCATGCATTCTTTATACATATACATGCTTCCATTTTTCTATCAAGTTCCCAACCATCAAAATACAAACACAAAGGAGTAGAGAAAAATCTAAGCTACACATATTGAAGCCTAGAATGTTAGAAACATTTTTCATGAAGAAGAAAGTAAAGGAAAACTTATAAAAATGCTAAGATTCCAAGCTTTTCTTTATTTTTCTTCTCTTTTCTCTCTAAATCACTTTGTATTTTGATTTTAAGGTTCTTAGATAATGAAATAAAAAATTGAAACAAGGCTTATATATATTTTTAAGTCATTACCGAAAAATAGAAAAAAAATACAAGCCATGTATTTTCAATTTTAATTTCAATAAAAAGGATAAAGATTTAATTAATTTGTGGTGAAAAACCATTAAACAATTTAATGTTGATCACAAATAAACCAATTAAATCTAGCCATTTAAACCAACCAAAATTGGCCAATTTTATCCAATAAAAATTAGCCATTTAGCTTACTTTATTAAAGTAAGTAAGATATTTACTATTTAATTAATTTAATTATTCAACATTTGAATAATCAAATAATTAAATACAAATATCTTAAATATATATATTATATTTATATTAAATAATCAAAATTCATATATTAATTATAAATGTCAAATATCACAATTCGACATTTAACAAATGGCCGAAAGATATCAAACACATGTATTTTCGTTTAACCGTTAAACGACTTATAAATAATCAGTATTATTTATAAAAGTTGATATAGTGCTCTACGAGTATATTTCATTAGTGAGACTCTCTAGGTTCAGGCATATCCGTCACGAAATCCAATTTCGTGTCCATAATTTATCCATCCATAAATTATGACGAACACGGATAAAATCTCTGAACCATACAAGTCGAGGTCATTGCATACGTATAATCCTTCCGTCACATGTATTCGGATTATCCCAGAGATATAGATAAAATGTCAAATCTCTATAGGTATAATCATGTCGGCGATTCTATTAGCAATCTCTTAATAACACTTAGAACTTATTTATACAGTGTACCACGGGCCCATGGATTTAACAGACTGCTAATTGCACATTGAATACCAATGTTCTGTACACAGAACTGACGAATCCTATCTTGATACGCACATGATATCATGAGGATCAGTCCATACCCAACGAATAGGCGGAGGTCTGATCTAAATAGATCGGTGACGTGACTGCCATCAAAATGTGGAGGATACCTCATACATCCACAGTGGCATCTCAAGTCGAAGGACCACCATGCTCACTCAACCGGAGAAAATTCCTATCGACGTTGGTGTACCATCTATTAGGAAATGTTCGATGAGTCATTCAGTGTTTATCCACTATAAACACCTACACGTCTATACGAGTCTCCCAAACTCATGGTTCATTGGGATAAACCATCTGACCAAATCTCGATATACGACGTGTACTGGTCTCAACGGATTTTACTAACCGACCCGTGTTAGTAAATATTGACCAGAAACTTTATTTGATAATATGTTTCTGGTAGTGTCACTTCCCAATGTCAATTACAAATTACTTTGTAACTGCGCACTACATTATATATTACCGGGTATTTGTCTAATATATACATATCACTAAATCATATTTAGTTTCAATCTAATCGTAATTAGATCGAATATGTATATAAAAGCAAGAAGTTTTACCATAAATAAGTAATATTATGGAAAAATGAATTGTTCGTATTCATGAATCAGACATGAATACGATCCGGATTAGCACTCCGAGCACCAACCCTAACACCAAATACAATCCAAAAATATTAAAGTTCATAATTAATTTGATTTGTGCATAATATACATTTGTTAATTAATATGGTAGCAAAAAAAAAAAAAAATTACCAAGACTAAAGCAGAAATGAGCAGAAATCTGGAAATGGAGAAGACAGTGAATAATAAGACAAAAGAAGAAATTTGTTTTTATATTCTGTAAATTTACTGACCGACTATTTTGGTCGGTAATTACTGACCAAAATAAATATTGGTCGATAAAATATTAGTTTTGGTGCCATATCTTGGCGCTCAATTGTTGTTAGGCGCTTAATATTACCGACCGACTTGTCATCGATCGGTAATTACTAATTACCGACCTATATTTCGGTCGATGACACACTCACAAAGTGGTTCTTTACTCCCAAGTATAAGAGTGTCGAAGTAATAAAATAACCCAGTAAGTCCGAGGTCGATCCATATGGAATAAATTTAATAAGATAAAATAATAATTCAACTAATAAAATAAAATACTATGGTTAGAGGATCAACTCTTGATATTTCAAATATAAAATAATTGTTACCTTTTATAAAATATAAATGATAATTATTTCCCAATCAATTTCTTTTTCATAATTATCAGGTATTAATTTTGCCAACACATGTGATCCGTCCTGTCGATAATTAGTCATGCCAAAGTACTAAATAAGCCAAAACATATAAAACCAGCCATAAAGGCGGTGATATCATTTGTCTTAACAAGTCCAGTCAGGTAGTCAATTATGCTAAATATATAAAACCGGGCATATAGGCGGTTATAAAATTTATCAATAATTAATCCAGATCTGTGATAGTCCACTATCTCTCATTTATGGGATTCAAGTATTATCTGTGTCAATCGGGGACTGTTTACAGCTAGTCAAGAGTCCTCAATAAACTAGAAAGAGTATGAATTTTATTTGGGAAGTTATCACAATTTATAAAAAATAATATAAATAAAAATCACATATATTTTCATACCAATAGCTTCACTCTTTACCCTAACATGATACAAATTTATAAAATAATTTAAATAAAAACACTCATGATTTAATTAATAAAAGAAAAAGAAATTACAAAAGAAATAAAATAAAATAAAACACACAAGATACTTACCCCAAATCTCCTAATAAGAGAAAAATGAAATAACACCCGGACTAGGGGGAGCACTCCATCTTCTCCCCCATTCACTGAGGTGCCGAATACCTCTTTTATAAGAGGCATCGGCACCATTTGCAATTTGGCAATGCATTATTGCATTATAATTTATTTTTTTTTTGCCATACCTTTATTTTTTTATATATAATATATATATTATATTATATATATTATATTTTTTTTATATATAATATATATATATAAGATATTGGTGAGACCTCCAAATTATTATATATAAAAATCTCAGTGGGACCTCCTAAATATATATATATATATATATATATATATATATATAATATATATATATATATATAATAATAATACAATACATGTGTAGCTAAATACATCATAAGCTCATTTTATTGTCAATCTAAACACGATGAATATTTTTCAAGTCCGATTTGAATTTAGCCGTCACACTCTTTTTGGTTTCATGAGTCATGGAATTCAGATCTCATATCAATTTTTCCCGTTGAGCTTCCAAAGTAATATTTTACCAATATGATAAATAAATAATAAAAACACAAAAAATATATAAAACATAAATTTAATTATTATTTCACAAATGTGCTAAATTAAGAGGATTAATGAAACTACAAGTGTAAAATAATTAATTTTTCTTTTAATAAATGTGCAATTTTTAGTGTTCATCACACCCCCCAACCAGCTTATTACTAGTCCCTAGTAATTTAAAGGAAAACTAAAAAGATTTTTTTAATCCAAATTAGTAATTGTTTTATTTCTTTCTAAATTAAATTCTCATGCACTTTTTACCATTCTTTCATCAGCAGTGATATTCTTACTTAAATTTTTCCCGAAAATTTTCCCGAACGTCTCACTGTAGCTACAGTGATTTACTGTAGGTCACTGTAGCTACAGTGAGACGTTCGGGAAAATTTTCGGGAAAAGTTTAAGTAAGAATATCATTTCCGTTCTTTCATACACACATAAGATAAAATACCAATTGATTTATTGTGCCCACAATATTCACAGGTTTTGTTGAAAAAAGAATAATATTTTTGTCCTAAAGTTATATCAAAATTTACACTTTTTGACAATGACAATTTATTTATATACAAAAATAGTTTTTTTTTTAAATAACAACTTTAACTCTTGTAACGAGCTTTGGGCCAGTGAGTCCCAAACTGTTGGCTTTAGGGCACTAGATGTTAAAACACCCATACAGACTTAATTGCTTGAGTTAGAGAGGCTACAAAATTGAACTTATTCACACATTTTTTTAATTAAAACAATTCAAGCTCTACCGTTTTATGCGAACAATCACTGCTTGTTGAGGCAAGATGTCCAGTTACTAAGTAAAAGCTTGATTATTATCAACTTTTTAAAACTAACTCAAGTTCTACCGTTTTATGTGAATAATCATTGTTGGCTTTAGGGCACTAGATGTTATAACACCCCCTACATACTTAATTGCTTGAGTTAGAGAGGCTACGAAATTGAACTTATTCACACATTTTTTTAGTTAAAACAATTCAAGCTCTACCGTTTTACGTGAACAATCACTGCTTGTTGAGGCAAGATGTTCAGTTACTAAGTAAAAGCTTGATTATTATCAACTTTTTAAAACTAACTCAAGTTCTACCATTTTATGTGAACAATCACTGTTTGTTGAGACAAGATATATAGTTACTAAGTGAAAGCTTGATTAGTTTTTTTTTTTTTTTTTGAAATATAAACACAGACTCAATTGCCTTTAGGTGCTCCCTCCAACAAATTAGAGAACTGAATATTATAAAATTTCCACTTACAACCTTTGATCATATGTTACCATGCATGTTGATAATACATGTCAAATAAGCATATGGAGATCAAATTTAATCAATATTATCGAGAATTCACAAATTTAAATAATTCAAAAGGAAATTAATAAAAAATAACTTGTTACGAAATAATATAAAAACAAAACAATTTTTTTCTTAATATACACAAAATAAATAAAATAAAACAAACAAAAATAAAAGCATTCTAGTCAACTATCCCCTTCCCCAACCAAATTAAGACATGTTCCCCAATGTCTGAATAAGAAGAAGTAGAGTTTAGAAACATCACATGATTAGTGTGGTATTGACAATTGAATCTACAACAATGCTACTAAAAATAAATGTTATAGCGTTAAAAAAAATCAAAATAGTAAATTGATATGTAGTTGTGATTGTGGCTCACATCTTCCTCTGGTTTTACGTCCAGTAACAGTTTAAACACCCTATATGGGTCGATGATATGCTTCACATCCAATTTTCTTATAAATCAGAAAACAAGGTCTTTTAAAGTCAGATTCCCGAGACTATAATTGTTGACGACTGATTTTCGTTCCATGGATAATTCGGGAAAAACCACTCTTCGAACAAATCTCCCTCAACTGTGAATTTGTTTGGTTTGGGGACCAAATGCAAACTTAACAAAAGATGGAAAATACACTGACAAAATAGAGGATTTAACGTGGTTCGGCGGAATGGATCCAACCTACGTCCACAGACACAAATAAATGATGTTTTTATTACCACCCCGGTTGGACCGACCTGTCTTATCCCTTTCTTACACTAAGTTCTTTAGAGCTTTTTACAAGTTATGGAAAATAAGAACTACTAATCCAGGCATCCCCTACAATGAGTTATCAACTCCTTTATATACTAGGACAAATTCTACTGTTAAAACAGCTTATTATGTCAGCCACGTGAATTATCCATTACTCGCACGTTACATCCATTCATGATGTTGGCCACATTTCCTTGCCGTTATTGCCCATTATTCATACATTATTGCCAATTACTCAGACGTTACTGCTAATTACTCGTATGTTATTACTTATTAATCGTACGTTATTGCCAATTTCTCGTACGTTATGCCCATCCAACCGTCTGACGACTCTAGGTTTCATGTAGGGCTTATGTCATCCATACATGTGCATAAGATTCAGCAACGCCGACCTATTACTCTCTTCTTAATCAGGTCATGTTGAAAGGGTCATATGACTTCGTTGGGTCGGTATGTCAGAACGAGTAACATCTTTTCCTTGCATCTACTAACAGGTAGGGTCGGTGTGCTGAGACTCACGATGCTTGGTCTGACCTCCTCTTTTTTCCTCGACCGGGTCTGATTTACTGAGTCGATTCTGACTTCAGAGGCTGACACGAGGCTCTGAATATCGAGGTTGCCCTGAGAGTCTGATGTCGGACCTGACTTGAACACCTCGGGTCAATCTTCGCAAGTGCTCTAGTGCTCTCGAGCCTGACCACCTTGGACCTAACCATATCAAATTTGTAACTCGGGCTCGGGCCACTCTGTATGACCTCTTATCTTCACAATGACCTTGGGCCTTTACCCATTAACTGCAATCCTCATTCTACCCTTCCTATGGATTCTGACTTTTTGTGAGTTGAAATCCACCATCAACGATAATTTAGCAAAGTGTTGTTGTTGTTTTTTTTTAATTTTTTTTTCAAAATACACAAAACAACAAAAAATAAAAGATTTTTTTAAACACACAAAATTTGGAAAAAATACAATAATGTTAAATTATTACTCTATCTATTAATATTATTATATTATATATAATGCAATAATTATATATATATATATATAAATATTGGTGCGATCTCCAAAATATTATATATATAATATTATATATATAAAATCTCGGAGGGACCTCCAAAATATATTATATATATATATTATATTATAATAATAATAATAATAATACAATACATGTGTAGCTAAATACATCATAAGCTCATTTTTTGTCAATCTAAACACGATGAATATTTTCCAAGTCCAATTTGAATTTAGCTATCACACTCTTTTCGGTTTCCTGGGTCCTGGAATTCAGATATCATATTCGCTTTTCCTGTTAAGCTTCCAAAATAATATTTTACCTACACGATAAATAAATAAATAAACACAAAAAATATACAAAACATAAATTTAATTCTTATTTCACAAATGTGCTAAATTAAGGGGATTAATGAAATTACAAGTGTAAAATTATTAATTTTTATTTTAATAAATGTGTATTTTTTTAGTGTTCATCAGTCGATATATATTATGTCGTTATATATCCATTTTTAAATAATTTTTATTAAAGTTATTTCACACTTACCGACTGATAAGTAATTGTTCGAGAAATTTGACATAATACTTACATATCTTGTCGGTTGGTAAACGGACTTTATTTACCGACTGAAAATACGGTTGGTAAGACGTCAGTAAAGCTTGGCGCCATTTCTTGGCACTACAAGAATTAGACCATTTAGCGTCGAAAAAATTAGACGCAAAAAATGGACGATAAAATGTCGACGACAATCACTTTTAGCGTCGAAATAATTAAATGCGACGCTAAAAAATAGTATTATGCGTCCAATTTTTTTTCGACGCTATATGTTATATTTGGCGACGAAATAATTCGACGTAAAAATCCAAACTTTTAGCGTCGAAAAGTGTCGACGCTAAAGTATATTAAAAAAGTATTATATGTAAGCTTACAACGACCATTTTTGTTACTATTAGCGTCGAAATATTCGACGCTAAAAGTTACTTTTAGCGTCGAAACTTGTCGACGCTAACGTATATTAAAAAAGTATTATATGTACGCTTACAGCAGCCATTTTTGATACTATTAGCGTCGAAATATTCGACGCTAAAAGTAAAAAATTTATTTTTTTAAAAATTAGTAATTTTCTTATTTTTTGTCTAAAATATTTAATTTAGTTGAAAAAAATGTAATTAATAACAAAATGACGAAATATTATATTGAAATTTGTTTTAGAAAAAAGAAATATTATATTAAATCTATTTGTTCAAAATGTTTATACAAAACCAAATATAAAATTAATTGCTACTGTGATGGGGGGACGCTCGAGCCCGATGCACCCTGACTCATTGAGGCCTCGAACATCTGACGGAAAACCTGCATTTGCTTTTCCAACTGCTCCATCTTCTTCTCGTGGTCCACCATCTTCTTCTCGTGGTCCACCGCGACCTGTTGTAGCTTCTCCTTAGTCTGCTACAGCTCGTCTCGGGTGCTGGCTAGCTCGTCTTTGGTGGTGACTAACTCGTCTCGAAGAGAGACATTGTCCGAATTACCACTATTGCGTGCAGATGACGTTGGCTTCTTACGAGTGCCAAGGCCAACGTTGTAAGCTGTCTGATTCTTGAAAACCAATTGCGACAGCTGCTCATCTGGTATGGGGTCGGACCCTGTCTCCTGAGTTTGATGTTGGAGTTCCATCATTTCGTTCTGTTTCAAAAAATAAGTTAATATTAGAATTTGAGAAAAAAATTAACATATATAATATTAATTATTTTATTTTAAAAATTGAAACTTACATAGCAGCGTTCGGCTTCTTCATTTATCCATTTGTTCTTCTCATTGTAATGCGTCACACGAAAAAAATCTGGAAATGATTGCACCTCACATGTGCTACTCTGTTATAAACAAAAAATAAATTCAATATTATTCCACATTAGTAAAAAAATTAACTGTTAAATTTTACGTTATGATATATTTACCTCAGAATGTTCGGCACGATGTTGGATAAATGGCTTCGAACCTCCACGGTGGTTAAAACGCAAGTGACTTCGATTTTCCGCATTTGCGTGACATTTATCCTGGATTTACCAACATTGTAAGTACCGAAAACAAAACCAATTATAAACTTCCGTTTATTTCAAAATTTACCTCGTGTTTTTTGCTAGACCAAAGCTCACATAAGAATGTCCAATCTTGTTCCTCTATAAAATCAGGCTTGTGTGTGGAGCATTTGAAGGTCCATGTTCGTCGAATATTGGTTTCAGGACTTTTGTTCTATAATCTTTATAACTTTTCCCCATGTGGTAGTCAAGATATTGTTGGACATTCACTTTGGTCAGATCGAAGTCGAACCATTCCTACATGCAAATTCGAGTGAAAATAAGTATAAAATCAAAATGTTAAATAACAAACACTATCGAAAACTTACAAGAAGCGAAGGGAATAGCTGGTTCATTTTCGTCTCTCACGGTATCTTTCTCCAAGATACGTAGTTTTGGGGAGCTTCATATCGAGCCATAGCTCATATGGTTGTATTAAACGCTGAATTATATTCTCCGACTTGAGTGTGTCCATCATCTGATATCTCTATCCGGATACGGCCGTGAGCCTTAACGTACTTAGCTAACCCCAGGCCACGGGTGCGTCCTCGACCCTTCACTGTACTGGACTCACCTGTGCTAGCAGATAATTCACCAGGGCCAACTGGCCTTGCTGATGTAGATGGAGTCGCGTTAGCCCGTTTGCGATTGCCCGGTGCCATCTGCAAAAACCCGTCGCATTAGCATCATCAATTTCATCGTCATCATCAAAGTAGCATCATCATCAAATTAAGATTCATCATCAACAACCATCATCATTATGAAAGCATCTCGTTTTAGTTGAATTGTAAAATCCATGACCAAAACTTTTATATCACAAGTCTAAAAACATTATAGAAGCTAATAACTACTTTGATTGTGTAATCATCTTTTAGAGATTATACAATTATTATACAATCATATTATTGATATTTGAATTGTAAAATCACCCTCAAGCTGGAGCATACATATCAGATGCACTCATTCACCAAATTTATTACGTATGAAATCAATATGAGTACTTAGAGAGATTACACAATTGGAGCATACATATACATATTTGCTGCTGTTCTTGGCCAGAATAGCAGCAATTGCTACTGTTCTTGCTTGGCAACATCATCATTATCTCAAACTTGCACCAACTGTAAGTACTACTCTATAAAATTCATCATCAACATAAAAAATAAAAAAACACTCTATGAACTTCATCAAATTCATCCTCAATTTCATCAATCTCATCCTCAATATCATCAATCTCATCCTCAATTTCATCAAATTCATCCTCATCAACAAATTTAAATCAACAAATGAGACTTACCTGTAATTTTCCTTCATTCTTCACTGTTGGAGAATCGAATAAGAGAGAGAGAATCGAGTTTTTGCTTTGAGCCGAGGAAGAAGAGAAGCACTGGTTTTAGGGATTTAAACGACATTTAGCGTCGAATTAATTGACTTTTAGTGTCGAAGTCTTCGACGCCAAATATTAGGCGGCTAATGAAAAAATTAGGGTTATTTTTCCGGGAAATTTAATTTTTATTTAGCGTCGAAATACAATAGGCGACGCTAAATGTAAAGACATTTAGCGTCGAAATTAATCGACGCTAAATGTCTTACATTTAGCGTCGAAAAATAATCGACGCTAAATGTCTTTCATTTAGCATTGACTATTATTTCGACACTAGATGTCTTACATTTAGCGTCGACCATTGTATTTCGATGCTAAATGTCTACCATTAAAAATAATAATTAAAAACAAATATATCATAGTTATACTATAAATAATTACGTTAATATTTCAACAATATCTAAAGAGTAATTAAAATCAACAACCATACATTATAATCCATAAAATTATTCATCAATCACAAAATACTGTAACTTCATAATTAATCATTATTATCGTCGGTATTTGAGGATTCGTGACTGGAATCGGAGTCATCTTCAGTGTCAAATTGTTCTTCACTTGCTACTTCAACGCTCACTTCAGAATGAGGAATTAGCTCAACGTCTGTACTAGCTCGAGTTAATGTGATATTTTCAGGAACGTTGACAGTTGGTCCAAAAAATATCTGTTCAGGAACTTTAAAATTGCCGGAGACTTCTTGTGTTTCATCTGATATGTCAACTCTATCTTTCTCTTGCGTGTCCCAAATGGCCATATGTTGTAACTTTTCTACCACCATCCATCCAGTTATTAACTTAGGATCAGGTATATATATCACTGAACGTGTTTGCGTACAAAAAATGTATGGATCATTCTTGTACCAACAACGTTGAACATTAATTGACGTGAGATGATTACTAACTTGAATTCTCCTCTTTCTGGCATTTGTGTCAAACCACTTACATTGGAATAGCACAATATGTCGTCTGGGTCGATATATCAACTCAATTACCGATTGCAATACGCCGTAGAAGTCAATTACATCTGAGCCGTGTTCTCCTTGGACTACAATTCCAGAATTTTGAGTCACATGAGTAACATCTCGCTGTTCGGTATGAAATCTAACTCCGTGACAATACATCCACTGTACTCATAAGCCTGCTTTTGAGGCCCATAAGCCAAAGAACCAACGAGGATTGCGAGTCCAATTGACCATTTTGCACTTGATTGTTAATCTGACAATGAAATATATGTGTTAATATAACAAACTGAAATGTCTAATGTTAGGATCAAAATAAATATAAAATATTCTAACTTACAGTGTCTCAAACCATTTAGGAAATTCTTTTTTGTGGGATTCATCAACATTATGGTCACCATCATATTGTAGCATTGTTAGATGTTGCCTACAATAAATTATCACGGTTAATGTATGGAAAAAATACAGTAATGATGCACCAGAAAAACTTACGTTAAATACGGTTGCACTTTATCACAATTACTCAATATAAACCAATGTGCACGTTGAACTTCCTGAAAGGTTAGTAATTTGACACCTACTGCCCCAAATGGTCTGCAATTTTGACGGAACACTGTGATCTCTTGGTTATTACTTGCATTCCATCATAGTTTCGTGGCCGACGATTAAAATGAGTTTCAATATTCTGCATGTACATCGAACAAAATGTTATTGCTTCACACTTATTATACAGCTTCAGCTATTGAACCTTCAGGGCGTGCCTTGTTTTTCACATATTGTTTGTAATCTCCCAAAGCTCTGCAGATATGACAACAAGTTTGCATTAAGACTAAATTCTATGCACATAAAAACGGTTACAAATTTTCTTATATAAAACTGTATATATATATATATATATAGTACCTCTCAATGGGATACATCCATATGTAATGGACAGGACCTCCCTTTCTAGCTTCAGCCGGTAAATGCACAGCCAGATGTACCATGACATCAAAGAAAGCGGGTGGCAAAATTCGCTCCAACTTGCATAGGATTATCACGATTCCTCGCTCAAGGTCGTCAATAATAGATGTGCTTAATGTCCTCTGACATAATTGTTTAAAGTAGCCACATAGATCAAGTACGACGTCGCATACATTCGGGGGGAGATAAGGTCGAATGCCAACAGGAAGGAGAATCTCGAGCAGCACATGACAATCGTGACTCTTTAATCCCGTTATTGTATCATCTCTGACCCAACGCCCAATATTGGATGCATAATTATCAGGGAATTTAACCATTTTCAGCCAATCACAGAATGATTTTCTCTCCGATTGATTGAGCACATAACTAGCAGGAGGCTTAATAAAACCTCGAGAGGCGACTCGTAAATGCAATTCACTGCGAATTCTAAGATCTTGTAGGTCCAATCTAGCATTTACAGTGTCTTTTGTCTTACCAGGAATATTGAATAGTGTACCCACTAAACTCTCACAAATATTTTTCTCTATATGCATTACATCCAAATTATGTCGCAAACTCAGAGTCCCTCAATATTCTAACTCAAAGAAAATACTCTTCCTGTCCAATTCAACTCTTCAGGTAACCGTTTTCGATTTTTATCTCTATTATTAGGATGTTTACCTGGTGTGCTGTCTCTGAGATGTTGATGTTGGCAAAGTATGTCAAATGCAGACAATCGACTGGGCGTACTCTGAGGTTCATGTGCCCGTTAAATAATTTACTCCTCCGCCAAGGATGACTCGACTCAAGAAATCTCTTGTGCCCCGTGTATCCGATTTTATTCCGTAATCGTTGCGAAGGTGTATGACCCGCACAAACTGGACATGCATGTATCCCTTAGTGCTCCATCCAGATAATGAACCATAGGCTGGAAAATCATTAATGGTCCATAATAATGCGGCATGCATCTGAAAATACTGCTCTGAAGCTACATCATAGGTATGCACACCCACATTCCATAATGTTTGTAACTCCTCGATCAATGGTCTCAAGTAAATATTTATATCTTTACCAGGTGAACGTGGACCAGGGATAAGCAATGACATAAACATGAACGGATCCTTCATACATTTCCATGGAGGTAAGTTATATGGAATGACAATAACGGGCCAGATGCTATAAGAGTTGTACATATTCCCAAATGGGTTAAAACCATCAGAGGCAAGACCTAACCTGACATTACGGGGGTCCTCAGCGAAACGGGGGTACATGTCATCAAATTCCTTCCATTCGGTTACGTCCGTAGGATGTCTAAGTATGCCCTCCGCACCGATCCTTTTTTCATGATGCCACATCATATCAGTCGCTGTGTGTCGTGACATGAACAATCTCTGCAGCCTGGGCGTTAAAGGGAAATATCGCAATATCTTTTGAGGCACTTTCTTCCCCATACCATGGACTTTGTACCGACTTTCACCACATATCGGACAATGTTCAAGTGATTCATACTCGACACGAAATAATACACAATCAAACTTACAAGCATGAATGGATTCATACCCCATTCCCAGATCACGCAACATTTTTTTGCCTCGTAGTACGACTTAGGCAATTCGCTTCCAACCGGTAACATTTGGGCCAGTAACTCTAACATCATATCGATACTTTTGTTGGTCATTCTGTTGATCACTTTAATGTGTAATAATTTCACAACGAATTCAAGATCGACATTCCAGCACCTTCGAATGGAATTTTTGTTTGCCTCATCAAGTAGGTCACTAAATAAATTTTGATCATTTCCACTTAACACTGGCATGTCACCACTAACACTACGACCAAGTTGTGGACCTTGTAAGTCATGCAAAATATTGGTGATCTCATCGTTTGCAGGTTGATTGTAACTACTGCTCCCTTCGCCGGAATCAATAAACCGTGACTGAGAATGATACTGCTCACCGTGATAAATTCACGTACGGTAAGTTGGTGATATTCCTGGCATGTATAAATGATTATGAACTTCATCTAACCGCTTCCTTTCCTATTCAAATAATTTGCACATGGACAACGAACACGACCTTCTGCATCAATGTGTTGCTTTGCGACTTCCATAAACTCAGACACTCCATTACGATATTCAACACTCAATCTATCCAGAGAGCTCATCCAATTTCTATCCATTTAAGCAGAATACCTAAATATAATAATATAATTATTAGATATCATTTTACAGTAATCAACATTACTAATTCATTAATATTATTTTAAACATATATATATATATATATATTTGGTTGATAAATTAAATAGTTTACAAAAAAATTATATTTTATTAATTAATAACTTACTCTACAGATATGAATCATAAATCACTAATAAACAACATATAAACAACATATATAATCATAAAAATTGAAAATAATAAAGAAATATGAAAAAAGAATTACCTTATCGGAAATTGATTACAATTTTATTGAAAATTTTTAGGAGAGATGTGAGGCTGTAGAGGAGAAATTCTCAGATTTCAGAGGATGAAAATGAAGAGAATGAGAGAAAAAACAGAGGGGGAGAAGGGTTGGTGGCAATCTGTATTTTATTTTATCTTTAGCGACGAATATTCAAATTCGACGCTAATTGTTTCCGTTTTTAGCGTCGAAACGGTTTTGTCGACGCTAAATATCAAAAATTAGCGTCGAATTTAATTTAGATGCTAAAGAATCAATGATTTGTCAGTGGAAACTTCATAAATCTTTAGCGACGCTATATATTCGACGCTAAAAGTATATTTTTGGCGTCGACTCAGTTTTTTGACGCTAAAAGTGTAATATTTGGCGCCAAAAATTATTGCAATAATAGAATTATTCAGCGTCGAATATTATTCGACGCTAAAGTACTGATTTTAGCGTCGAAAAAAGTTTTCGACGCTAAAAAATTAATATTCGGCGTCGAAGTTTTATTTCGTCGCTAAAAATATGACATATAGCGTCGAAACTGATATTCGACGCTAAAACTCACTTGTAGCGTCGAAACAGTATTCGATGCTAAATATTTGGACGCTAAAAGCCATAATTATTGTAGTGGCGCTAAATTTGTGCTCAGTGCATCTTTTTCCGACAGAATACAGACGAATTAGTATGTCGGTAATTTATCGGTCGGTTTACGGTCGGTATTTGGTCAGAAAATTTCTTAATCTTTAAACGATAGGTTTTCAACGGTTTTTGCCGATTGAATATATTCAGTCGGTAATCCAATATTTTCTTATAATGATGAGATATCATAGTCTCCAATCATTGATACTCGCTTGGAATTTTTGAGTGATTAAAAAATAAATGAGTGCAAATAATCAAAGCAAGCAAAAACAAAATAGTTCTTGTACAATTACTTCTATGATTACATATATTGATTGGCGCCAATTATGGATTGTTTGTTCGCAACTTATGCTTAGACCATTTACAGGAAGTCAAGTTTTTAATAATGAAATAATTATTGTTTTTAGTTGTGCATATCGCTTAAACAAAAATCTCATTCACCTAAGGCTTTTATTAAAAAAACCAAATTAACATAGAAGCTTTCTAATTTAGTATAAGTCAAAATCAAAAATTTAAATTTAATCTTATTATAGTAAAATTATTAAAAGTGACAAGTTATTAATAAAAAATTCAAAATTCAAAAATAAAAAATACACCCCCACTCGTCTACAGTGGGGTGTGTGTTTTAAAAAAAAATTCCAATTTTCATTTAAAACGTAAATATCTCATAAAAATCTAAAGTGTTTTATAAAAAAAATTACATATTTTCAATTTAAAAATCATAAACTTTAAAATAAGATTTGTTGTTATGTTTCTTAAGAAAATTGATGATCATTACATTTATAAAAAATTAATAATTTCAAATTAGTCATTTCAAACAATCATATCTATTTCATATGCACTTCAAATCACAATTTATAAAAACATACATACACTTGACATACCTTTCTCAAATTCGGATTACTTAAGGTAGAAATAGTCCCAAAATTATTACGTCGCGCATATTTTACATTGACCTTCGTCATAATCATATATTTTTTACCTTAGTTACATTGGTGACTGAAAGTTGTGTTTGTAGGGGTTGGTGCTCAGAGCGCCAATTCCCGGTTGTATTTTGTTAAATACTTCTATACAACATTATTATTAGTAATAATATATGCAGTTTCTATAATATAATCTAATCTTTTATATGGTAAAGACGTAATGACCTTAGAATGATTAGTCATGGTACAGTTGCAAAAGCGTCGCAACGGACATTGAGTCGTATCATGGCGTTGTCATTCTCAGACAGTTCCTGGTCAAGGTTTACACTACTTGGTCAGTATATAGTAAACCCGTTGAGACCGGTACATGTCGTATACTGGAATATATGATTCCAATGGTTTCTCAATGAACCATAAGTCTTGGAGACTAGTATAGACGTGTAGGTGTTTATAGTGGATAAACACTGAACGACTCACCGAAGATTCTTAATGGATGGTACACCAGCGTCAATAAGAATCTTCTTGGGTTGAGTGAGTAGCACTTGTGATTCTTAGACTTGAGATGCCATTGTGGGCACATGAGACATCTTCTACACTTAGATGGCAGTCACGTCACCGATCTATTTAGATCAGACCTCCGCCTGTTCGTTGGGTGTAGATAGATCCTCAGGGTGTCCTATGTGTATCAAGATAGGATCCGTCAGTTCTGTGTACCAGAGCATAGGTAGTCCATATGATTAGCAATCAGATAAAACCATGGGCCCGTGGTAAGTTTAGAAGCTAGTTCTAAACATTCTTTTTGAGATTGCTAATAGAATAGTCGACTGGATAATCCCCATAGAGATTTGACGTTTACATCTGTATCTCTGGGATTTATCCGGATACCTGTGACGGAGGGATTATACATCTGCCATGACCTCGACCTGTATGGTTCAGCGAGATTATCCGTGATCGTCATAATCTACGGGTGGATAGATTATGGACATGAAATTTGATTTCGTGACGGATATACCTGAACCTAGAGAGTCTCAATAATGAAACATACTCGTAGAGCACTAGAGCAACATGAATAAATAATATTGATTATTTATAAAGTCGTTTAATGGTTAAACGCAAGATACATGCTAAAGAGACTAGATAGTCATTTCCTTAATTATTGTGTATTTACATTTAATACTTGATTAATTTAAATACACATTAATTAATAGTCAAAATGAGTTATTTGACTTATTTCCTAAATGAATATATGTTTTTTAATATTTAATGTAAATATTATACATATATTTGATATATTTGTATTTGATTAATTAATTAATTATTTAATTGTTAAATGATTAAATTAATTAAAATATAAATATCTTTAGTTAGGATATTTGAGGTTAATGATCATAGTTGCAATTGTTGACCAAAATAAATATCTATAAAGTTATTAGATATTTATAAAGTTGACTAAATGCAAATGAAATAAAATTGAAATGAAAATTTGGTGTATATGCTTGATGATGATTTCGGCCAAGGCCTTATTTCACAAGTATATAATGTTTTCATTTGCTTTTCATTTCATAATAACCTAATACACTTTTACAAAAGAGAGACACCATTGTTGAAGCCAAAAGAAAGCTTGAGAAAGAAAGTAAAACATCAAAAGCTTGGATTTTTAGTAAGTTTCTTTAACTTGCTATTAGTAAGGAATTTATTCCTTTTGTTCTAGGCTTTAATATGTGATATTCTTAGGATGTTCCTTTCTTTATTTCTTGTGGTTTTGATTGATGGTTGTTTTGTTGAAAGTGTTAAGCATGTGTAATGAAGGAAGTATATGACTATTGTAGTTATATGTAATCTTTTAAGGTTTATAAAACCATGTTGCTAATCTAGAGTTGTTGACCCACTCTTAGATGACCTAGATTTGATCTTGAGTTGTTTCATTGTGTTGAGACTTTGATTGGATGAATGAATGGTGTTTTAGAAACATGATTTAAGTATTGGTTTCAAGGTTTTTGACCTTGTACCACCTTTTGGCTTTTCATTTATGTTGAGTATTTGGATTTGCATATGATGCATGAAAAATATTCGTCTGTTTGAATGTGGTCTGGTCGGACATAATGTGGTCGGCATTTTTGTGGTCTGGTCGGACATAATGTGGTCGGCACTTTTGTAGTCTGGTCGGACATAATGTGGTCGGCACTTTTGTGGTCGGTCCTCGTCTGGTCGGACATAATGTGGTCGGCATTTTTGTGGTCTGGTCGGACATAATGTGGTCGGCATTTTTGTGGTCTGGTCGGACATAATGTGGTCGGCACTTTTGTGGTCGGTCCTCGTCTGGTCGGACATAATGTGGTCGGCACTTTTGTGGTCGGTCCTCGTCTGGTCAGACATAATGTGGTCGACACTTTTGTGATCGGATTATTACTCCATTTGATCGGATCATACATGTGAGTAATGTTTTAGTTTATGGGTGGAACACGAATAGATTATTCATATTAGATATTGAATAATTTACTCGTATTTTGAAAAAGTTTTGAAATACGTTTCGCGCCCCAAACCCGCGCTTCCGCTGCGCCCGACCCGAATACCCCTTACAGTGTTATGCGTGCCTTAAGCACATTATTTATCTTTCGTCATATTAGTTACCTCAGTTACATTTGCAAACCTTCAGTCACATTGCCGACCTTTAGTCACATTAGTTACTTCGTTCATATTGCTGACCTTCGTTCAAATTGAACACAGTCATAATTGTGACCTTAATCATATTTTCGCCCATCAATCACATTAGTTACTTCATTCATATTGTCAGCCCTAAGTCATATTGCTGACATTCAATCACATTATCGACCCCCAATCACATTAAGCACAGTCGCAATTGTGACCTCAATCACATTGTCAATCCTTAGTCACATTTGTGACCTCTGACATATTACTTATCTTTATCACTGTCACGACCCCCTCCCTAGAGCGGGCCCAACCCTAGAAAGGGGTCCGCGAATCACTTCAGCTCGAGCACCTATATGTCATGCAACTGAACCAAAAGTTCACAAAGAAAAATAATATTTCATAAAATGCAATCCAATAAATCCCAAATAAATGTTTACACCAAAAGTGTCTGAAAACATAAAAGTTGTCCTAAATGTCCTATCTCAAAAATCAAAAGAAATATCTGGACCAACCCGACCGACGGCTGTGGCAAACGAGTCAAATCCTGGTACTGATACGGCTATTGTTGTGCTTGCGAACTACCTGGGATGTTTGAGAAATGAGGGGTGAGCTTAAAGAGCTCAGTAAGTAAAAACACTCATACTCTCAACATGACCTCACCAACAATATATATATATACACGATAAAGAATATATGAAGAACAATTGTTAATATACATAAAAAGCTAACTCAGGCAAAACATACTCACAACAACACATCTCAATCAAACAAGGTTTACTATCCGGATTCGATATAATAATGGATTGAAACCATTGGGAGAGTCTCTCTCTTACCCCCAAGGTTTCCCACCATATAATCTCGTATAAATGTGCAAGAGAGGGATTGAACCACACGGCTCTGCTAATCTCGTATAATCTCGCATATCTGACAATTATCATACTAAATCCGACAGCATAACAACAATCTCACACGGCATCCAATACAACACATTTCCTCGCATTTCATCCATCAACTCATCTCAAAATCATATAATACTCAAATACTTCGATTCATAGTACAATCATATAATTTATACCCAAAAATTGTATTCACAATTTATGTTATCATGCTATCAATTTTCCAATATATATATATACTAGTTTTTGCCCGTGCCTACGGCACGGTGTTACAGTATTTGGCCCATGCCTACGGCACGGTATTACAAAATTAAATGATTTTATTTTTTAATTAAATGATGCCCGTGCCTACGGCACGACACGGTATTACAGAATTAATGATTTTATTTTTTAATTAAATGATGCCCGTGCCTACGGCACGGTGTTACAGTTTTGGCCGTGCCTATGGCACGGTGTTACAAAATTAAATGATTTTATTTTAACTTTCTATTTTTTTATTTGAAAATTGAAAATTTTGACCCTTTCCATCAATCAATTCACTCTCTTTCCTCCAATTACCAATGAAATGATCTGAACCGTTAATTAAGCCACATAAAGAGAGCCGTTGGATGCACTCTCTTTCCTCAAACACCATTGTGCTTTATAATATAGATATATATATATATATATCGTAAACTCACATATCAAACATCAATCAACAAATATTTATGTTAAGGGAATCATCGTGTTTTGTACTTACCTCAATCCACGCAAAAATCTTTATATCTATATGTTCTCGCTAAAATCTGGAAAATTATAAAATTACGATTAGGTCCCTATATTTACTAAAATTATGATTTTACCCATAAACTTATCAAATTTGCAATTTAACCCAATACTCTCCAATATTATCATTTAGTCCCAAATCCTCTTCTCATATTATCACCTATTACTCACTAGAAATCAGAATTCATAATTTAGGTCCATAAACATGCAAAATTACGAATAAATCCAAAACTCTCAAAATCTTACAAATACACCCTAAAACTGTAAAATATAACATACCGAGCTCCAACGACTCCAAAATTTCAGAATGAGGTGATCAACGGGCAGAACACATCACCAGGATCACAACGACAGTGGTGGTAATGGCGGATGCTCGGTGATCACTGACGAACGATCAGACGGAATTAACTCTCGTTCTTGGCTCGTTTCACGACAACCGAAGGTCCGAATTGGGCAAACGAGGTGTCTAACCCGCGTATCTCGACGAGGGGAAGATTCAAGTCTGGGAGGTATCGTTCACGCACGACGGCGCGTGGGGCCCGTGAATCGACGGTGAGGCGGCGCGTGGGAGCACGTGCGGAGGAGTTACGGCGATGGTCTGGCGGTGTTGGGTTCGTCTCGTCGAGGGGATTCTCCAGATGTGGTCACTTGCCGGAAAAGATGACTGACGATGACGAACTAGCCATTTCTCTCTCCTGTCCACACTTTCTCTCTCTTCTGCATTTTCTCTCTCTACTGGTTCAACTCTCTCTCTCTCTTTGCTCACTGATCTCTGGAAGTTTTTTATGTCTTACTCTCTAATGATTCACAGCAACCACACACACACTAAAGGGATAAATCTTAGAGTTAGTTCCAATTTATATAGTAAAAGAGTTTGTGTCATGTTAGGAGTAGTTATCATGTTAGTGTGCTAATGGGTAACAAAAAGGTAGGGAGGATAAGGTTAATGGGTAGTTAAATTTTAAATAAGATAGCAAGAGACTTGGTCTCACAATCACATTGTCGACCTTCAGTCCCATTTGTAATTTCAGTCACATTGTGACTATATTTTTTTTTACCTACAATCACAAAATGATTGTCACTTAGTTGAGATGTTGATTGTGTTTTTTTTTTATGTGACTATAATTGGTTTCATCTGCACACCAAAAAATCTAAGAGCAGTTAATTAAAATAAAAATAATTGCTTTCAAAACGCAATGTCCAAATGGGAGATAACGGATTAAAAATCATCATCATCATCATTTTCTTTATAAGGGTAAAAGGGAGGAAAAAATTAGGTCAAATCTCTTAAATTAATAAAGATGAGTAAAAATATGGATGACAGAAATTCTCAAGGGGATTGGGGCCCTCGGGGACCCTCCCCATTTGGGAAGTGGATCAGAGATGAAAAATTGAAAAAATTAACCTCGGGGATAGGGACGAGGAAAATTTGATAGCAATTTCTTATTCAGAAATTAGATAAAATCTTCATCCCCTCTCCATTACTCATTATTTTTAATTTATTTATTTTTAAATTTTTAATAAATATTTTCAAATTTCTATTTATAATTTTATATAGATGTAAATTAATATCTATATAAATTATAAATAATATAAGGGCATAAAAAAATAATTATATATATATAATCAATTTTTTATGAGGGATTAATCATTTTATTAAGTTACGGACCAAACAAAAAAATAAAAAATACGAATTTTAATCTTCTATATAAATTGTGATTTGTGTAATTCATTTTCTCTTTCTTCTCCATCTTCACTCTCTACAACAGCTAGCTCTTCACTCATCTTCATCTTCACCTCTCATCCGGTAATGGCAAAAATATGAGGGTTTGAGTTTTTTTATTGTGAGTTTCTTACTTTTCTCATAAAGTTTTAATTTTTACTCTTGATTTGAAGAAAAAAGAGAGTAAGTGGAGACCTTTGGGTGAAAGAAGCTTGATTTCAACAAAATAAAGTAATTATACTAATAAATGAAATTTGAGAAAAGGAAATTATTTAATAGGTACCAAAAAAATATAACATACTTTTTATTTTTGTGCTAATATGTATTAATTATACTGATTTTATTTTATCTATTTGATTTTCAATGTTTGGGACTTTAAGAGAGCTCTTTCTTGTTGCGAGTTCTTTATTAGTCTAATTAACATATATTTTATTTTAATTTCTCGAGCTATGAAATCATTGTTTTCTTTTTTCTTTTTTTTTTTTTTATAAAAGTTATGTTTGTGTGTACAAATGTTTCTTGTAGAACTCTATTGTTCTT
This sequence comes from Zanthoxylum bungeanum, assembly GCA_019454045.1. Taxonomy (NCBI): domain Eukaryota; kingdom Viridiplantae; phylum Streptophyta; class Magnoliopsida; order Sapindales; family Rutaceae; genus Zanthoxylum; species Zanthoxylum bungeanum. Next base: position 42,708 of record SKCR01051464.1, on the reverse strand, counting down.
TTTAATTTCTCTTCGATACACATGAAGTATTTTTTTTTTAATTTATTAGTTTTAAATTATTAATATACGTTATAATTTTAATTGTAATATTTTTTTTATAATTGTTGTATTATGTGTGAGACTTGATATGCTATTTGGTTCACATTTTGTTGGCTAAAGAACATGGAATTTGGAAATTAGCGAAGCATATGAATTACGAACTTTGTTGTCGATATGGATATAAAAGTTTGAAGTATGATCAAATATGGATATATTATCAAAAATTTAGTGAATTGCGAACTTATTCTTTGAATTTGATTAATTTAATTTAATTTTCTATATTGAATAATATGTTTCTTTATTTGATTATGTTAGTTGATGGGGGTTTTATTTTTTTATGGGATTTTGGTTAATAGTTATTGATAGTTTGGGGGGCTGTTGTTGAGGCAATATATGAAACTGTTTTTTTCGATTGAAGTATTTGAATCTTCCCATATTCTTCTCAAATGTACGTTATTTAATCTTCAAATTTTTGTAAGGTGATGGGTGACATTCTTATTTGTGAATCTTATGCCATGTTTCTTGTTTTTTTTTTTTTTTTTTACATATTCATTTATCGTATTTGTACAAAATCTTATGTGATATTTCTGGTTGCTATTAAAAGTTGGATGCACAAAATCTATTGTAAAATCATTAGTGTGTATGGGTTATTATTTTTTTTTTCATTTGTTTATGTCATTTGTGTGTTTTAGGTTATGATAATTGAATAACTATATTAAAATCTATATTTTTGGTGGCAGAACGAAGATATTGGGTTTGTGATGCCCAACTCGGTTATAATTGAATAACTCATTTGTTATGTCTTTGTGTTATTTAGCTTTTAATGAGGAAAATCAAATTTAGTGATGGTTGAAGACTTAAAATTTGACATATATTTAGAGAAATGTACTTGTCATTTTAATATATAGCAATTGAATGTCTTGCCCTTACAAGTACTGGCCATATGACCATAACCTTTAGTCTCATTTTAAATTAATATGCAAATAAAGGTAACAATTAAGCTCATGTAGTTTGTAGAATTTGATTTTTGAATTGATATTTGAATGATTTTATAAAGTGGTTTTATTACAGCTGAATTATAATTACAATGTCATCTAGTACATGCTTCTGTAACTCAAACTTATGTTACATCTATTCAAATACTAGTTTTGTTTGTAGTTACAAATATTAGAGATTGAATCTCCCTTCAATCAAAATCTAAAGGAGATAATGAAATTGTCTACTGCAGAATTCAAAAGTAATTCTATAGTAGCAAAGTGTTTCAAGGAAGAACACTTGGGTGAAAAAGCCTAAACAATCAATAAGGAAAAGTCTCAAGTTCACAACAACAAAGACAAGAAATGGAGGGTGGAAAGCCAGATGAATTATTTAGAGTAGATTAAAATGAAACTTTGGACAAAAAAAAAACATGCAAATATTTCCAACCTGAAATTTTATATCATTAACTTGAAATATGAGTATTAAATATGAAAATTTTGGCATCAAACATGGAAAACTTCTTAATTCATATACATTACAAAATTCCATGTTAATATTTAAAATTTAAGCACATGTGATATTGATTTGACATTTCACCCGTGTTTAAAATTTTAGTATGGAAATTTGGACAATAAACATGAAATAAGTCATTAACATGACAATTTAGGTAACGAACATGCGATATTGTCTAACTTGAACTTTTATTACATTAACCTGAAATTTGGACAATAAATATGAAATTATGGCAACGAACATGAAAAATTGGCATTTCATGTTCAATGTCTTGATTTGCATGTTTAATGCATAAAATTACATGTTAATGCTTAATTAATTTCATAATATGTGAATGGTTTGATATTTCACACGTGTTTAAATTTCAAACATGAAAATTTTGGCAATAAACATGAAATTAAGACATTAAACATGAGAATTTAGATAACATATATGTAAATCTTTCCCAACCTGACATAATCATGAAAATTTTTGCAACCAACTTGAAAATAGTGTATTAATATGAACATTTTAGTATTAAATATGAAAATTTGGGTATTATATATAAAAATTATTTTATAAATATAAAATAATAATTTAGACATGATTTGACAAATTCATAAACATAAAATAATAATTTTATTTTATAATAATAATATTTTCTTATACCAACCGATATAAATTACCGATTGATGCAGCAACGCGTCTCCAAAATTGGATACCCCATTATTGATACAAGGGTACCATATGATGATGCCCATATTTGAAGAATTAAACACGTTGGAGTCGGACAATAAGAGTGTTATAGGAGCCAGGGGCATGATTTTTGCATTATCATGATTGGAGTGAGATACGAGGAGTGAGGGTGAGGTGTGTTGAATTTTTATTCTTTCCTTTTTCAGACTTCAGAGGGTGAACAAGATATGGCCTGATGAAGTGTGACTTCTCATAAAAATAAATTAAAAAAGTTCAGAAAACCCAGATTCCAAAGCTTTTATTTATATATATATATATATAAACTTTTTTGTTTTCTTTCTGTTTGAGTCCTTCTCATGATCTTTTTCTATCAACCTGCATTCTTTAAATTTTAGTGTAGTTTGTTGTTGATGTTGTCGTTCGTTGTTGTTGTTTCATTTTCAAAGTTATTATGTCATATAATCTTGTTTGTGCAAGTGATGGCTCATAAAACGAGGGTTTATTATATTTCATTTTTTACCTGATCCTTTTCTTTTTTCTTTTAAGCCATTCTGCAGAACAGAAACAGCATTCCCTCATCTGTGGTTCCACCGTTCGTTCCATCACCTCACAAAGAGATTCTTTGGTGCAACAGTGGTATGGGTGACAGTGGTACCACAAACGAATTAAAAAATGACATATAGAGTTTTTTCACCTATTTTTTAGTTGTTTTTTAATTTTTAACACGCGTGGAAGTGGATAATTGGTTTGTTGCATGAATGACGTGGTACCGCCGTTGCACCAAAGATTTTCTCAAGAGGAGAAGACGGTGAAATAACACTTTCATATTTTATCCTCTCACTCAATTACTCAACTCGTCCATTTGTATCCTTTTATTTTATACACAGGTATATAGAGATTCTAAACACCATGAAGTATATTAAAAGACATATAAAATATGAATTTTAATGATATTAGGGATCATTTAAGTGAAGGGATACATTAAAAGATATAAAACCATAATTTTTATTATAATAAAAGAAAAAAAAATATTTTATTAAAACTTGTGTTTTTTATATCTTTTAGTGTGGATCACTCATGAATAATTAATGCCGATTATATAGAAATTATCATGAATAACATTAACATAGGTAAAAAGACAAGAAAAATTTAGACTACAATACAATATCTTTCGACTTTTAATGTATAGAAGCTCGTATCTCTTATACATAGGTATTTAGAGATTCTAATGAGTGATTTCTTAACACTAAGAAATATATTAAAAAATAGAAAAATACACATTTTAATATATTAAAAGAAAAATAATATTATATTAAAATTTGTGTTTTTTTATATGTTATGTAAGTTAAGTTAATAGATCACTGATTGAATCACCTCTCTCTATAATTAATGCCAATTATATACAAACTATTAGGGGTGGCAATTTGGGTCATGATTCGTTTATTCGTTCGATTCGATTCGTTTTAAAGCGAATACGGGTTTGAAAAAATGGATTCGTTTAATAATTGGGTCAATTCGATTCGATTCGTTTATTAAACGAATCGAATACAAATTTAAGCTCATTGATTCGTTTATTCGTTTAGTATTCGTTTTATTATTTTTATTTACTAGTTCTTGTTAATTTTCATTAAGATTCAAGAAATTATAGATAATTATCATAGAAAAAAGTAATATTTTCGATATTTGGTGATGTATTTTTAGTAAATATATTAATTACATATTTCATATGTATATATTTATGAAGAATTAATGTAAATCAAGTGTGGTAAATTATTTTATTAAATAATATTATTGACTAAACGAATAATCGAATACGAATCTGATATTATAATTCGTTTAATAAACGAATCGAATACGAATCCATCATATTTGATTCGATTCGTTAAGATTCGATACGAATTCGATTCGTTGATTCGTTTTGCCACCCTAATAAACTATAAGTTGGGTTAAAAGACAAGGAAAATAATAATGCAATATCTTTCATCTTTTAGAACTAGTATTTTTTTTTGTCATTAATATATGTTCCGTCAGTCCTCATAGCACACATGCATCTTTTTCTTTCAAGTTTTCATATCAGCTTAGCTTCTTTGTCTCAACTCTCCTTCCAAGAAAAAATGCAAAGTTCTCCTTGCTCTACTCTTTCCAGTTTCTTTTTCTTTCTTCTGATTTTAAGCTCAACTCAGATGAGATTCATGGCTGAAGGTAAGTGGGTAGTTGTTAAAACTTCACACAAAACAAGTCTAACCAAATTATTGCTGCAAGAAGTTAAATGCTATTATTTAATTATTTTATTTTCCAAGTTTATTTTCTTCTGTCCAGCTGGTAGAGCAAATCTCAAATCTTCTGATCTCTCAGAGGTAATAAGCATTAACTTTCCATATTACACGTGAAAAGCTCCCAGTTAAGTTAAGTCGCACTCTCAAACTGACCCTTAATGCGAATTATATATTTTGAAAATTTTAATTTGTTAATTTGAACAGATAGGAGAGGAAGAGAAAGCTACACTAAGAGGAAGGATAGGATCAATTCCACCAAAGTGTGAGAGAAGATGCAGTTGGTGTGGGCACTGTGAGGCAATTCAAGTGCCTACAAATCCCAAGTTCAAAATGGAAAGACAAACTCTTCAACATCTGCCTTTAGTGTTGCTTATGCAAGACGAGAAGACAACTCTAATTACAAGCCCATGACTTGGAAATGCAAGTGTGGCAATTTCATCTTCAACCCCTGATTTTAATATATTTTTTCTCTATAGATATATATAAAGAAATCTGACCCATTTTTACTCGGACAGGCACAGACCGAAACTCACCGTTTTTTACTTGTGCTTGCTCGGACATAAATCGATCAGATTTTCCCGGACAACATTATATTATTGTGCATCACTCATTTTTCTATTACCAACTTAACTATCTAGGTAAAGAATATTATATTATTTTAGGGACAACATTATTATTGTAAAGTTAAATTAGAAAAAGGGAATCTCTTTTGAGGTTCCGTTAAAAGATTTAGGATTTTGATTTTTAAATCTTAATTTCGAGTCCAAATATTCATTTCTTATAAGAGCCTTTATAAGAGCCGAAAATAGCCGAATTTTTTCATATTTTACTAGAACTTCCAGAAAAATATCATTTTGAGTTTTTTCTCCTTCATCCTTTTCTTCTCCTATCATCGTCTGGTCCTCTCTCAAGTCTAATATTATGTAATGTCTTGATTACTAAACGTATCAATATTCATCCTTTTGTGTTAATTATTTTATTTTCAATTAAATTTGTGTAAAAATGCAAGCAAATATTTAAGTTTTGGACTTGTGTATATTTACAGTGTGTTTTTGGAATGTCTCACCTCACTCAACTTTCACCGCCAAATTTCGTTTGTCTTCCCAATAGCCTTAGCGTGCAAGAATCATAATATTAACTGTTTCCAAGATTTCTAAAACTCCCACCCGGTATTGGTCTATTGTTTATAAAAGTTAAAACAGTGTCAATATTTTTCTTATAAAAAAATAAATATATATATACACACACACACAGTAACTTTTTAACAAAAAACCCATGTTTTTAATAAAATGAGTAAATTAAAATATAATAGAAACAACACAGCATATGCAGTGTGGTTTATCATGTTTTTCTATCATTTTAGCCGGAATAAAATAAATCCATCGTATTAAAAAAAATAGATTTTTCATTAATTTATAAGATATATTTTAACAAATTTTTACTTAATCTATGAGTGGTGTAACATCCCGCCATAGGTAGGATGTTACCAACAAGGGACAAGAATAAACCGTCTCATTGGGCCTCAAAACAAACGAAAAACAGACATGACACGCCTTAAAATGGACAACTTGGATCACAGTCCAGCAGCAAAAAGACTTGTACATATATCAAATACGTAAATAGGACCTCCGATCCAAACTCTAAACAATTCAAATCACATATCAATCTTCATGGCTCTGTGCCCAAATCAAAGCATACAATCCAATACTTATAATACATAAATATAATAGTGTGTTTTGATTAGTATAAACATACACAAATGTAACATGATTTCTAAAGTATATAACCCTTCACAGGACTCTAGATAGGGTGATTGCAACTTGAGTAATCCATCGACTCGAACAAGATATCCAAACTTGAATGAACGACCGATCTGGTTGTCAATATGCAAACTAGCAAATTGTAGTGGTGTGAGTTATGAAACTCAGTAACCATGCTCCTAACATAAAAAGACAATAATAGATTTTGATAATAAGGATATATATATATATAACCATATACTTATATAAGTTCATTTTAAAGCCCTAAAAATATAATACTGAAATCTGTGGAAGCCTATAGTTGTATAGTCATTTGAAAATGACTAGGACATATAAACTTAGAACTTCAAAGGAATATTGTTCTTGAACTTATATTAAACATCTTGCAAACTTCATATCATTCTTTACACTCATTATATGTATCAAGTCTTCTGAAAATACTTATATATATTGATCTAAAAACTAAGTTCATACGTCATACTAAATACCAAACCTAAACTTAAACAAATCTGTAATGATAACTACAATATCCAAATCATTTGGATTATGAACTAAACTTTTTTAACCATATGTCATAAAAGAAATCATATTTGAAATATCATCAAATCGAAAAATATAACACTTTTTTAATAATGGCGTACGTACTACTCTTTATACAGAAAACCTTTAGGACATTCATAATCCAGATTACATATAATTACACACACGAATTCAAAAACGTAGCTTATTTAAAATCTCAAATCCTTGACTTAACATTCGTAGACACACAACTTCAGAAAGTTTACATATACTCATACCTATACGAAAGTATTTCAAATAATAGAACTTTCATATCTTTCAAATATGAATCTTTGAGAAATGCCTACCATATACAAATCTAAAATCTTAATCTCATTCCAAACATTTAAAACATAGTATAGTCAACAATAAAGACGTAGAAAACTTCTAAAGATCAAGTCACAATTTGCAAAGAATATGAATTAGATTCATAAATAAACATAAATATTAACTTATACATACACATTACAAACATAAGCCACGTACAATCAATCTTATCCGGCATCCAATTCTCCAAAACATAATGTAATCACTTTAACTCATTTTCGTTGAAAACAACTCTTTTCAGAACAATAAAACAAAATTATCTGAAAACATCATAAAACTAATCAAGCGACCAATGTCCAAGTTGCGGGCCTAACCAAATAATGAACGAAATAAGCTCGCGTCGAAAGAGGATAGTGGGCCAGCCATTTTCTAATGGTCAAGATCCATATCAAGGTTTTAAAAACTAAAATCGTTTTCAAGTTCCGTGACGGAAATATGTCATCAAGCGTCTTGCCAGAAACATAATGAATGGATCATAAAATATAAAAACATGAATCAAGCACTGAGACGGAAACATATCATATCTCATCAAAAACTCATATCATGTTAGAAGCGAAATCAAATGCATTTCAAACACATCTTTTTTAAAAGCGGATGTTTTTGGAAACAAACATTTCGAAATACTTTTTCAGAAAATTATGAAACAAAGGTATCCAATATATATTGGAAAACTATTCTCAGTAAACATAATCAAATTATAAAATCGACATCATCGTAAATCTGTAATAAGTGTCCAAGAACCAACTCAACTGGACTAATATATCAACCGTCCAATTCCTGGGTCGCTCGCATAGACCGGACAATTAGTGAAATAGGACCATGTCGAAAGAGTAGTGCGACATCCATTTTCAGATGGTCAGGACCCCCTATAAGTGCCACAGAGGTTTTAAAAAGTAAAACTTTCATCAGGCTCCGTGACAAAAATGTATCATCAAGCACATCAGCGGAAACATAAAGATAAGTAGTAAAACATGAAAACATGAATCAAGCGCCAAAGCATAAATGTATCATCTAACAAGCGTCTCAGTGGAAATATAATGGAAGATCATAAAACATCAAATATACAACAAGTGTCGAGACGAAAGTATTTCATCATTATATACACACAAAAAAGGGTTATGAGGTTATCTGAATCTAGACCCGGCAAAGGTTCCGGTTCGGAACCGGTGGAACCGTACGGTTCCACCGGTTCGAACGGTTCCAACCGGAACCGTAGGGTTCCTGTTGGAACCGTAGGGTTCCAACATGAACCCTACGCCCCAACGGCTACTAGCCGTTGGGGCGGCTCCCTGCCCAAATAAAAAAAAATTATATTTATTATATAAAATATAAATTACTAATGTACCCCTAATAACGGTAATAAAACGGTTATATTTAGCGGCATTTTTGGTATCAAAAAAATTCTAAAATTCTATAAATAGGATTCATTTTTCATAATTTCATCACACCAAATTCTCAACTCTCTCATTTTCTATAAATCTCTTATTCTCAATCTTACTTCAATACAATTCTCTTATAATCTTATATTCTTATTCTCAATCTCAATTCATTTAGTTGTTAATTTGTTATCATTCGCATCGCAATTATTCAATTTTCTTATTTTTCTTCCTAATTTCTCAAACAAAAAATGGCAAGCTCATCTGAGAACATTATGTCAAATATGCCAACCCAAGAGAGCGGCCCTAGTGTCAGTGCACAATCACGGAGAATAGAAGTTAATGCTCGGTCCTCAGATTTTTTCAAAATTCATTTTACTTTGAAACGCCTAGAAAATGGTTCACAACGAGCAATTTTCAACTATTGTGGGGTTATTTATAAATTTTCTAGTGGATACGGTAATATGATCAAGCACATGGAGAAACATCATCCGGTTGAATTTGGCATTGATACGACGCAGACTCAAATGGCCAGGTACGCATCATCTAGTAGAGGTACGAGTAGTGTAGATTTATTTAAATATTATGATGCAAAAAATAGAGAAGAATTTGCGAAATTAACATGTATGGCACATCTTTCTTTAAGCTTTGGTGAAAAACTTCATTTTACTAATTACGTGCATAATGCTTTAAACCCTGCTGCATGTAGAATGACTCGAAATACAAGAAAACGTCATATTTTCAAATTATATAAAGATGGTAAAATTATTTTAAATGAAATATTTAAAGAGATGAAAGGTTGTATTTCTATATGTTCTGATATTTGGAGTGACCATTGGCAAACACACTCATACATGGGTGTGACTTGTCATTGGATTGATGCATCATTTACCATGCAAAAAAGACTTATTGCATTTAGAGTTTTTGATGACCCACATACTGCACATAATATTTATAGAATGATGAAGGTAATTTTTGATGAATATGGTTTAGTAGAAAAAATTTTAACAATTGGATTTGATAGTGCATCTGCAAATACTGCATCCATTCATGATTTAAAATTCTTATGTGAACCAAATTTAGGGGGTCGATTTTTTCATATTCGTTGTACGTGTCATTTCCTTAACATATGTGTGCAAGACGGACTAAAATTATTATCACCTTTCCTTGATCCAATTAAAACGACAGTTAACTGTATTTGGTCATATTCTCAAGTTGGGAGAGAATGGACCAAGTTTTGTAAAATAATTGGTATTAAACCGATTAAATTTTCAAGAGATGTTCCAACACGTTGGAATTCTACTTATTTTCTTTTATGTCAAGCATTTCAATACAAAGATGCATTATGTAGTTTTTTTTTCTCAACATGTTCAAAATATCACACTTTATCCTAGTCAATGGGATATTTGTGAATTTTTTTAGATATTTTAAGAGTTTTTAATGATGCTACTTTAGTTTTTAGCGGTGTTTATTATCTTACAGCACATTTATTTCTTCTTGAGAGTTTGAATATTGTTGGCACTCTCGATGAACATGTTGACAGTGACGACCCTAATGATATTGTTTTGCTCGAAGCCATTACTGCTATGAAGGTAAAATGGTTGAATTATTTTAGAGAAATTCATTTACTTTATCTTATTGCTGCTGTTTTTGATCCTAGATTTAAATTAGAAGGTTTGAATGGTGGTTTACAAGCTTACTATGGTTATTTATGAATATTAGATGATGTTGATATTACGAGCATAATGACGAAATTAAGAAGTGATTTAATTACTTTATTTAATGATTATATTGTAAGATATAACTTAGGAACATTAGGTCAATCTAGTAGTAGCGAACCGGTAATTCAAACAAGACTTAGCGCAGGGGATCGTTGGTTATTGCAACGAAAAAAAAAATCTAGGGATATGACAACAACTAATAACCCTGAATTAGATAATTATTTATCTACAAATTTTGAGTTTTCTAATGAAAGTTTATGCAGTAAAAATTTTAAAATCCTTGAATGGTGGAACCGGCATCAAAATATATATCATGTTTTATCTATTATTGCTAAAGAGATCTTGGCAACACCTATTTCCACCGTTGCGGTTGAGCAAGCCTTCAGCTTGGGAGGTAATATATTGGAAGCTAGGCGATCTTCATTACATCCAAGCACTCTAGAAGCAACAGCTTGTGTGGATGATTGGACTCGAGCTGATCTGAGACAACAAGAAGATGCCCCCGATGATTTTGAAGATTTGTTCGATAATGCTTCTACAACAAGTGCAAGCGGAACCGGAGCCGAAGGATCAACTGATAATGATGATTGATAATTTTAAAATTATAATGTACAAAGGGGATATGTCTAAAACTTGTAATGGAACTACGTGAGCTTTGATTCCTCTCACACTTTGAGGATACGTAGGCAACTTAAATTTTTAAAAATTTAAGCTCAAGCTCTTCAATGTAATACATTTTTTTTATTTATAAAATTCATTTCATTTATTTTTATTAATTTTCAAAAAAAAAAATCTTTGAACCGAACCGAACCGGAACCGAACCGTTCGGTTCCGGTTCAGTTTGGTGTTTCGGTTCCACTTAAGTGTGGAACCGGAACCGAACCGCCGGCCGGGTCTATCTGAATCCTTTTGTCGTAACACTTTTAAAATCACATAATCAAAGTTTTAAAACATCAAATTACAAAACAAAATATCACAAGTAGCAAAAATAAAAGTATCACTCACGTCAAACATATCACATATCGTACATCAAATATGTCATCTATTGACAAATAGTGCTCAAATTACCAGCGATCACATTATGCCATATACCTATACATTAATAACATACCTCTAATTTAACACACATACACACATATATACACACATATACATATATCCATAACATAATATTCATACATAGTTGGACCAAACCACCCAAACTCATGACTATAACCAACCTAAACCTGTGGGGGTTTAGTCAACTCACACACATATATATATACTATGAAACAATCATGCAAATAATTAACCATACTTCAAGTATTCTTCGTATGATATAATTACCTATTTTCCCCAATCACTATTAATCATAATCAAAAATGTCAAAATAAATTACAAAATACGGTTAAAATCGTAGTTTTGTGAAATTCCCAACTTATTATAACAAACTTCTGGACCTTCCCGGAACACCCAAAAAAAGTCTGTTTTCAAAAAATTTAGTTTCATTACTTTCAAAATATTTAACTTTACAAATCTATCACATCAGATTCACTTCCTGGTCTAAAATTCGAAAATCCTCCGAAAAGTCCGAAAGTGTTATGAACAGATCCTGAACATTTTGGAAATTTTTGATTTCTCCCACCACCATTCAAATACTCATAATACATCATAATATAATATTCTGAAACAACTCAATAGCTCAAATTCACAAATTACTTATTTTTGGAAATTCTTCATACAAACGTTTCTGATAATACTACAGAAGGATCATGAACCCTCCGAAATTTTCCAGAACCATCTACCCAATATCATATCATCATAATTAACTCATAAATATCATTACGTTAATCAAAGCACATACACACATGAAATCTGGTTTTACTAGAAACTCGCTTATCTTACCGGATCGATCCAATTCATTCCGATTTCACTCGAATTCTACTAATAACACAAATTCTATACAATCTAACTTATCCAATTCAATAAAATATAAAACATTACTCTACGACACTACTGGAAACATCCAAATAAAAAAGGGAAAATTGAAAATATCAAAATTTTATATGGAGGTCTTTCCGAAATTCTGAGGGTATCGGTGGACTCCCTATGCTCCCACGAACGCGTATGAATTGAGAGAATTCGAAGCAGAGCTACTATTCAAACGAGTTTCATTATTCACTGAACATTCATCTCTCTCTTTTTGCTTGAAACTGAGTACCCATCAGAAAAATCGACTTTATCTCCTTGTAGTACTATATGAGGGCTTCGATTTGGTGGGTTACTCGACCCGTGAAACAAAGCAATAAGCCGAGATCAAAACTTTGATGCGTGCACACTCTACTCTATTTTTCGGCAATTCCGGCCACCCCAAGGCTTTCGCCGGCCACCACTAGATGGAGGGTGGTCAGACGATCATTTCTACACCGGTGCGCCGAATGATGGTGGTTGGTGGCTAGCCACTATGCTGATTCCCCCACGAACAATAAAAGATGGGGTTGAGTGGGGCTTTGGTGATTTTAGTTCTGGTTTTTCAATTTCCAGAAACTATAAGTATTTATATTTTAAGAATTACAGACATCCCCGTGAAATTACAAACATGCCTCTATCATTGGGTTTTTTCAAAAATTCATATTTTGATGCACTTCTAGTGCGATTTCAAAAAGTGTCGAACATAAAAGTTGTTCTTCTTAGAAAGAACTTTCCAACGGATCAAAAATCAACTCAATTGGAGATCATTTTTGCTATTTCTATAGCCAAAATAATGCAACTCCCTCTGTATCTAAAAATCGCTTAACCAGTTCCTTCAAATTTCACGATTTCCAGTGCAACGATATTCTATTTAAAGACATTCCGACCTATTATTTGTATTACAAGTATTCCAAATACAATGATTGGTAGTTACAAGGAAATCCAAAATAGGCTTAATTTCAGCCTAGCAGACCCTCTCGGCAGACCCTGAAATCATACCCTCACGTCAGACCCACAGAGCAGACCCTGAGAGCAGAGGCAGACGCTGAGAGCAGAGGCAGACGCTGAGAGCGGAGGCAGACGCTGAGAGCAGAGACAGACCCTGGCGAGCGGAGGTAGAGGCTGGCGAGCGGAGGTAGAGGCTGGCGAGCGGAGGTAGAGGCTGGCGAGCGGACCCTGAAATCAGCCTCTGACCGAACCACTACTTCACTATTCTGAGGCTTGTTGATGTCAACAATATCTTTAAAACAAATTCGTCTCATACCGAAGGTGCAGTAGAACGTGAGACGATTGTTTCCCATGATACAACGGAAAACGAACGAGTATGGGCACCACCAAACCCGTTACCAACGAACCACAGAAGTGTTTGAACTCTTCCCAAACAAAACAAAGAAAAACCGAGGATGATCATTTTTAGAAGGTAATTTTTAAATTATTTGTATGTTTCAAAACAAAAATTCGGCATGCCTTTTATAGAAGGAAAATAAATATGCCATTTATCACTCATTAATGAGACCTTTCGATTGAAGTACAAAATTAATTAATGGAATTAATTAACTTTATGGAATACTTCAAAAAGTTTGGAAAACAAAGAGACTAGCAAAAATTGGCTGGGCCGGGCCCGCACAATTTTTTCCGGCATTCGTGTACGCAGGACGCGCGGGTGCACACGAGCCAAACCCTTTTGGATTTTGATTTGCACCCCTCTGCGCACGCACGTAGAGAGAGCCTCTATCCTTATAACACTTACCCATCTACATATGAGTAATCATATATAAGCACAACTTTCTCTCTATACCTTTCCCATATTGGACAAGCACATTTCCCTTTATTTTCCAACACCAATGGGTGAACTTTGAGCAACAATTTCTCATTCACCCAAGCACCAATTTAAGCATATGAATATACCATTTCGAACTACTCACGGAGGAGTATCCGAATCATTCAATAACAACCACTAACACGAAGTGGATCATGCTTAAAATTGAGCCTCAAAATGCTTACTCATAAGCATTTTTCCAACAATCCCCCACATGAATGAAATTGGCGAAAAAACGTCAAATAAAAATATTTTGACCTAGAAGAGTTCAACGGTTCAACACCTGCATATGATAGGTATGCCTCAGCCTTTGAACCTTCTCTTGTGAAAATATTTCTCATTTACTGGCTGACAGTGGACGCGATATCATTGAACTGTACTACCGTTCATGTAAATAGAAAACATATATCACACAGATGTTTTACCTAACACATCTGAGTTCTCGTGATTATGTTCATTTTGGCCATGAACATCAACCTGGTTCCGCGAGAGTTTCTAAGAATTGAGCCCCGTACAATTCCCTTTGAAGCGGCCCGACTTCTCTCTCACATAGGTGATTTCTTATTTAAGAGTATCTCGTAATACTCCGCTCGGATTCCCGATGCATAAGAATCATTAAAAGCCCTTGCTTAACCTCTATCCATACGAGCATCACTGTTTTATTTCACCATAGGAATGGACTAGAGGGTAACCCCCCACAGTGAACCAATTATGTCTTTTACGAGAGGGTTGTCCCATTGAACCTAGATCTTGGGATCTCTAGTCAACAAGGTTGGGTTTTCCTTCGTAATGAACATTTATCTAACGGGCTTTAGTCCCATTCCCCTCGATGATTTCTCAACTAACTCTCTGTTTAACCCTTTGGTTAGCGGATCCGCAATGTTATCCTTTGACTTTACATAGTCAATCGAAATAACTCCAGTAGAGAGTAATTGTCTAACGGTATTATGTCTACGACGTATATGTCTAGACTTACCATTATACATGTTGTTATGCGCCCTAACAATTACAGATTGACTATCGCAATGAATGCAAATTGCTGGTACTGGCTTAGGCCAACTTGGAATATCCTCTAGAAAATTTCGAAGTCATTCTGCTTCTTCAGCACACTTATCTAATGCAATGAATTCTGATTCCATTGTAGATCTGACTATCACAGTCTGTTTGGAGGATTTCCATGATATAGCTGCACCTGCTAGTGTAAACACATAGCCACTGGTAGACTTTGAGTCTTTCATATCAGATATCCGATTAGCATCACTGTATCCTTCGATTACAGCTGGATATCTATGATAGTGCAACCCATAATTACGAGTAAAACGTAAGTGCTGGAGTACTCTAACAATTTCTTTCCAGTGATCAACCCATGGATTACTCGTATATCTGCTGAGCTTGTTTACTGTACAGACTATATCAGGCCTGGTACAACTCGATAAGTACATCAAACTCTCGATCACTCTAGAGTATTCTACTTGAGTTACACTCTCTCCTTTATTATTCGATAGGTGTTGACGCACATCTAAAGGAGTTCTAGCTACAGCAGAATCATCTTTGTTGAATTTACCAAGAATCTAGTCCACATAGTGCGACTGATCAAGAATAAGGCCATCAGGACTTCTCGAGATCTTTATTCCCAGAATGACATCTGCGAGACCCATGTCTTTCATGTCAAACTTAGATTTCAGCATATTCTTGGTAGAATTCAGCATTTTAACATTACTCCCGATAATCAATATGTCATCAACGTAGAGACATAAAATGACATAGCCAACTTATGTCTCTCTGACATAAATGCATTTATCACATTCATTGATTGTGAAACCATTTGACAACATGGTGTCATCAAACTTTTTATGCCATTGTTTCGGAGCTTGTTTCAATCCATACAAGGATTTTACTAACTTACATACTTTCTCTTCTTGTCAGATACTCGGTTATCTTCCTCAATTATGAGCTTAAGAACCAAGTCTTAAATGCTCATTTCTTTTCACTTGTGCTTTAGATAATTCTTGAAATCTTTCCAACCATGTGGTAGTTTTTCAATTATCGAGGCTACTTGGAAGGTTTCACTTAAACTCATTCCCTCAGCATGAATTTCTGCTAGAATAATCTGCAGTTCTTGTACTTGGCTTATCACAGTTTTGGAATCCACCATCTTAAAATCTAGGAATCGGCCTACGACAAATTTCTTAGTTCCGGCATCCTCAGTTTTATATTTCCGATCTAAAGATTCTGAAAGCCCTTTTGCTATTTTCATTTCGGCGTATACACCGTTCAAGGAATCACTTAGCCCATTCAGCACATAATTCCTACATAGGAATTCAGAATATTTCCAAGCGTCGATCGCACTGATCACTTGGATGTCAATCTCACCCTCCGCGAGTACAGAAGCATCTTCCTTTAGGAACTTCGCAAGGTTCAACGTGGTCAAGTAAAAGAACATCTTCTGTTGCCACCTTTTGAAAGTCTGGCCAGTGAATTTTTCAGGTTTTTCAGCAACAGGATTGACATGGCTCACATGTCCAACAGGTTGACTAGCCATAGAGGCAGCAACACCTTGGCCAGCCCCAGAGTCTGCCAGATTAATCCTAGAGGCTGAAGCATGTTGGTCAGCCGAAGAGGCTGCCACAGCACTTTGGCAAGCCGAAGAGGCTGCCACAACACTTTGGCCAGCCGAAGAGGCTGCCACATTTGGATCAATTGTGTTTGGCCTGATTTCCATATCCACAGAACGAAATTTATTTTAAGACTGTATTACAAGTATTCCAAATACAATGATTGATAGTTACAAGGAAATCAAAAATAGGCTTAATTTCAGCCTAGCAGACCCTCTCGGCAGACCCTGAAATCAGACCCTCACGTCAGACCCTAAACCCTGAAGAAGACGCTGAAAGCAAAGGCAGACGATGAGAGCAAAGGCAGACACTGAGAGCAGAGGCAAACGCTGAGAGCAAAGACAGACCCTGGCGAGCAGAGGCTGGCGAGCGGAGGTAGAGGCTGGCGAGCGAACCCTCACGAGCGGACCCTGAAATCAGCCTCTGACCGAACCACTGCTTCACTATTCCGAGGCTTGTTGATGTCAACAATATCTTTAAAACAAATTTGTCCCATACCGAAGGTGCAATAGAACGTGAGACGATTGTTTCCCAGGATACAACGGAAAACGAACGAGTATGGGCACTACCAAACATGTTGCCAACGAACCACATAAGTGTTTGAACTCTTCCCAAACAAAACAAAGAAAAACCGAGGATGGTCATTTTTAGATGATAATTTAAATTATTTGTATGTTTCAAAACAAAAATTCGGCATGCCTTTTATAGAAGGAAAATAAATATGTCATTTATCACTCATTAATGAGACATTTCGATTGAAGTACCAAATTAATTAATGGAATTAATTAAATTTATGGAATACTTCAAAAGGTTTGGAAAACAAAGATACTAGCAAAAATTGGCTTGGCTGGGCCGGGCCCGCACAATTTTGTCCGGCATTCGTGTACGCAGGACGCGCGGGTGCACACGAGCCAAGCCTGTTTGGATTTTGATTTGCACCCCCCTACGCGCGCACGTAGAGAGAGCCTCTATCCTTATAACACTTACCCATCTACATATGAGTAATAATATATAAGCACAATTTTCCCTCTATACCTTTCCCATATTGGACAAGCACATTTCCCTTTATTTTCCAACACCAATGGGTGAACTTTGAGCAACAATTTCTCATTCACCCAAGCACCAATTTAAGCATATGAATATACCATTTCGAACTACTCACGGAGGAGTATCCGAATCATTCAATAACAACCACTAACACGAAGTGGATCATGCTTAAAATTGAGTCTCAAAATGCTTACTCATTAGCATTTTTCCAACATTATTCAACACATTAACCCTTATTTCCCAACATCATCTCGTTCCGAGACTTGAACTGAGATTCGAGAACTTTTTAGAACTGTTCTAAAAAATTAGGATATTACAAATAGGGACACTGTCCCACTGACACATGTGTGTCTCTGTTATTCCCAGTGTTATGTGTTTTGATCCTACAATGTCTTGGAGTTAGGGATGGCAATTTTACCCACAAACCCGCAAAAACCCGCCCACAATGGGTAGGATTTGGTAAATATATTAGTGGGTGCGGTGCGGGTTTGGTAATTTAAAGCAAAACCCGCTGCGGGTGCGGTGCGGGTTTGGTATTTAAGAAAAAAATGCGGGTATCCGCTGCGGGTATCCACATACCCGCAATATTATTTTTTATTAATTAATATTTTTAGGACAATATAAAAAAACCTTCATACAAAAACAACTAACAAAACCTAAACCTAAAACATTAATCCACAGTTCCACACTCCCACTCAGCCGCAACCCGCAACCTGCCCAACTGGAGATTTTTTGCATGACTATTATTGTTTTTTTTTTATCACACTTGTTAATAAAATTATAATACAAAAATTTTGATTAAGTTCACATGATCAGAAACGGGAGAGAAGCAAAATAAGCTAGTGTTTGCTGCAACTTCATTAGCTTTCCTGCTTTTTCATTACACTTACACCACTTGAGTCTTGTAAGCATCATTTTCATTACACTTAGCATAAAAATATGACCAAAGGTTGGTGATTACTTTTTAGCTTATTGTCGATTGAGTTGGAAAACTTAGATCATTATAATTATGAAAGGAAGAACTCGTTTTAATTATGTTTATATGAAAAAATAAACATATGGTACCGAGTCTTTCAGACATTATATTATCTATGTATTGTATATACATACATTGCATGTTGTATATGTCAAATGAAAAATAAATGTGAAAACTACAGCTAGCAATTAAAAATAAATTATTTAATTAAAAATATATTATTAAGAACACAAAATAATTCAATATTTTAAAAACCCGCAAAAAATCCGTTGGGTACCATTGCGGGTTTGGTAATTTATTTTATATGCGGTGCGGGTTTGGTAATGAAAATTAAAACCCGCAACGGATATGGTGCGGGTTTGGTAATTCATTTACATATGCGGGTGCGGATTTGGTAATGGCAAACCCGCACCATACCCTACCCACTGCCATCCCTACTTGGAGTTCGCGTTTTCCTTGCTTTTAACTTGGTGAATATGAATTTCTGTTTGTTTTTTTTTTTTCTTCTTCTTCTTCTTCTTCTTTTAACTTGGTTACCATTTTATTAAAACAAAAAAAATCTATGAGACTATATCTAGATATCGGTGGAACTATTTCAATTTAATTTTTTTGTTTAAATCTAGACATCAAAATTTTAGCCACACATCTCATGAAATCCAATAATATATATTTAAAATTCAAATAGCAGCTAATGGTATCAATTATAAAATACACAAACGAACATAGATGGCACCCGGAGTGGGTTGTACATGCGGAAGTTCGGTGCCGATCTCAATAATATAGTCAGAAAATTGATCTAGTTGAGGTAAAAATAATAGGAGAAAAGAGCCTCGAAATTACGTGCCAATAAATCCAGAAAGCCCTATTTTTAAACAAAGCAAAAGCAGCAGCTGGGAACTGAAATATAAAAGAGGGAAAGAAAGTCACAATGTCAATCACTAGTGAGTAATTTTCACATTATTTTTAATTTAGGAAATCATATACAAAATTCGTTTCAATAATATTCTTACTCATCCTTAAATAATATAAATATTTTATTATTCATATAATACAATATTAATTAATTGATTTCATGATAACGTCAATTATTGTGAGGACACTAAAAATTTAAATAAGATAAAATTATAAAATATTATTAAAGGCTAAAATCCTAATTCAATTCATGATTAAATTGGTAAAACATACATTTTACAGTTGTTTGGATCAATTTAAAAAGAGGAGAGAGTAGTTGAACAAGGGGAGAATATCGATTTCGGTTCTATTCGAAACCGCAAGGCACTGTACCAATTTTTCAATTTCGGAATCGGAATAGATTTTTTCAGAATCGATTCTAAAATTAAGGAACCAATTTTTGTAGTCGGGTTCCAAAAAATAGAAAGTAGGGTAATCCGGAATCGGATTAGATCGATTAAGAACTGATAAATAAGATATCATATTAACATGTTTAATTGAGTATGTTCTAATAAGTCCTCAAGAGGCATGACTTGGTGTTGTATAGCTTAGGATCTCACATTGAGGTCCTGAGTTCGAATCCATGGAGTGCGTTTCTTGTAAGAACCTGAGACAGCCGGAGGTTTTACATGTTTCACTTAAGCCCGGAAGTGATGGTTTGATAATGAAATTTCCAACGATTTCATGAAAAAAAAGAAGATTATAATTCTAAAATATTATGAACTAATTTTTTTTTGATAGATTCTGATTCCTTTTGGAACTGAAATCGAAACCGACTAGCTCCTATTTGAACCTAAACGATTTACAATAATGGGATATTTCATTGGCTATTTTTATTTATTTATTTAAATCTGTTAATGCTATTTTTGTATTTCCTAGTTGTTACTACATAGCCATGGACCATGGTGGATCTATACAGAAGTGAGAAGTCTGCTGCTTAAATCAATCACATAAACACACAGAATTACTGTTTCTGAATGACAACATACCGCATGGACAATGCACGGATAAAGGAGATCACCCAAAAGGTTATTTGTACACATCTTTCAATTTTTTTTTAGTTTTGTTTCCCATTTGTCTGCCCCATAATATATGGATTATAGTAAAATAGTAATGATATACATACATAAACTTTTACTTAAAATTTTACACCCCTCTCACTGTAGTTACAGTGAACTATATTAACTCACTGTAACTATAGTGAGAGTGATGTAAAAAATTTGTGAAAGTTTAAGTATATTTATCATTTTTGTAGGGTTATATACCAAGTATAATGTCTATTAAAAAAAAGGAGTATAAGTAGAAGGGGAAAAATTTATATCGAATATGTCTTATGAGACCATCGCATCAGTAGATATCATGTATTAATTAATAATTTTTTTTTTCATTGTTATTGATTAATTGCAAATTAAGTGTATACTTATCAAATCATTAGTGACCGATCATAACATGTCATTCATATGTCCGTTACACACAAGTCTTTCTCGAGTAGAGGATTTATTACATTCTAATAGTTGTTAAGTGGCAGTTATAATATTTGAAAATTATAAAATTATCTCCAAGTTGAAAAAATCAGACATTTATATGTCGGTTAGGTAGGATATCGAGTATGATTTTGAAATATAAATTTGACTCGATCAGACTCGATCTTTATTATTAGAATAAATTTTATGAATATGCTTTATAACTATAACAACTTGATAATATCCATTATATTTACTTACTTTTTTTAGTTTTTAATTTGTATCAAATAGAGTCATGTCTACAACCCGATCCGCGGTGGATGCCTTCTTCATTTTACGAGTTTTGAGTAGGAGTTTTGTCTTGAACTGCATTAAATGAGCGTGGTTTGATGATGTAGGGTTTATGATCTCACCTTGAGCTCTTGAGTTCGAATTTATGGACTGTGTTTCTTATAAGAGCCTGAGACAGTCAGAAATTTTACTTACTTCGTTTAACTCCGGAATGGATGATTTGACAGTGAGATTTCAAACGATTTGAAAGAAAATTTTTTTGCCTTTGAACAAAAATTTTGAGGTGTTTATAGGAGAATAGACACCCTGTACCAAATAAATTTATAGGATAGATAGACAAATATAGTCACATGTTCCCAAACAAAAGAAAACAAATGATTCATTTCATCCAATAATGTTATCATTCAAATATAACTTCAGTCGGTTTTTGATTATCGATTATCACCGATTAATTTTTAAAACATTAATTCTCTTCAGCTGAGTTGAGAGTATGCTGATTCATCCTTCTTGGAACTCTCTGACTTGTAAAAAATATAAGATATGGAAGCAACAGTCACGTGTCCAAAAATCCAAACTTAGAAAGAGAATGTTGGTGTTAAGGTTAAAACGACAAGGCGACTGAAAACTTATTATTTCAATTTGTTTTTGCTGTGTATTGCAACAAATAGCTAGATATGGAATTTCCTCAGCTCTATCGATATGGAAAGTTTAGCGCCGCAACCCCAGTCCGGTGCCATTTATTGTAATTTTATTCATTTAAGAGCTCATATTTTAAAGGAAGATGGATTTAGGGTTTGAAGAGAACGATTTGAGGAGAAATTTGACCTTACTGGGAGGCCGAAAACCAAGCCCCATTTATGGTGGCACACTCTCCTCTCCAAACATTCCTACGAATTCTCGATTGTGGACCTCATGCGAAAATCTGTTGTGATATAAACAATCACAATAGAGGAGAAGTGAGAGGAAAAGTCTTCTTTATTACTCAATAAAAGAATTACAAAGCTATTTCAAAAGCTTTATAAAAAACTTCTCAAACACTTTTTACTCTCTATATTAACTGTTGCCAACCAGTTGGCTGCCAGCATGCAATCAGCCGAAAGCTGAGAGGACAACATGCAAGTTGGCAAGCTTGTGGACAGCTTGTTTGCAAGCTGTATGTGTGTGTACAAACCGCGTGACACTGTTCACGCGGTTGGACAGTATATAAGGAGCCCTAAATCCATTGTTATCATTATCCCTAAATGTGTGAAAGTGTAGTGAGAGTGATTGGTGAGAGTTTTTTGTAAAGCTTGTATTGGAAGCTTTGTAATTCTTTTGTGGATATATAAAAGAAGAGTTTTCTCTCAAATTATCCTCTATTATGTGTGTTTAATCACAACAAGTGGTATCAGAGCTACGGTTCCACGGAGGGATCCCGAAATTCAGAAACGAAGTTTCGGTTCGGAAAGTCGATTCCGACGAAAGTTGTCAAAAATCGATTTTGAGCATACCATCAGACGTTTCACGGCGAGACGGCCAGAGCACGCGTGGTATTTTCCGGCGACGAACGGAGGTCTGAGGACGTCACACGCGCGCCCACGCGCCTACAGAAGGTTTCCCACGCCCTCCACGCGCATTCACGTCGAGCGCCGTTGATGGTTGAAGACGACTGCCATCAGCGTCAGTCAGGCCACGTGTCGCCCAGTCAGCGCCCAGTCAGCGCCACGTCAGCGCACAGTCAGCAGCCCAGTCATCGCCAGTCAGCGCACAGTCAGCGCCACGTCAGCGCACAGTCAGCAGCCCAGTCATCTGCCACGTCAGCGGTGCCTGGTAAATTTCAGATAGGTCCCTGAACTTTCTGGAAATTACACATTTAGCCCATATACTTTCAGATATTTACAATTTAGTCCCTGAACTTTTTGTAAATTGCAATTTAGTCCCTGAACTTTTCCGTAATTGCACTTTGGCCCCTGAACTTTTGAAATTGCACTTTGACCCCTGTAATTTCTGGAATTTGCAATTTGGTCCTGTGTCGGATTTTGACAAACGAAGTGTCATTTCCACCATTTTCGACCATTCCGGACGCAACGGTGAGGTCCGTTTTTTGAAATTCTGCTTAGAATTTTTATGATGGAGGGGAGCAACGGAAAAATGATTTTGTTAACCAGTACAAACTATTTCACATGGAGAGGAAGGATGAAAGACCTTCTGTATGTGAAGGACTATGATGGATCGGTATTTCTGGAGGAGAAACCAGAAGGAATGACCGATGGAAAGTGGGCTAATCTTCACCAGAAAACATGCAGTACTATTCGTCAGTGGATCGACGATAGTATCGTCAACCATGTCAGTGAAGAAACAAATGCACGTGTTTTATGGAGAAAGCTGGAGGAGCTTTTTCGAGCAAAGACTGGCAACAACAAGCTGTACTACATCAAGAAGATGATGGGTTTGAAATACCAGGAGGGTACAGCTGTGGCGGACCATATCAACGATTTCCTCGGAACCATGAAGGAATTGTCTGGATTGGGCATAGACTTCGGAGATGAGGTAAATGGCTTAATACTCCTTAATACGTTACCAGAATCTTGGGAAACGTTCAGATCTACGGTGATCAATTCAGCCGCAGATGGGAAAGTCACTATGGAGATGGCAAAGACCAGGATCTTCGAGGAATAAAAGAGGACGAGAATGCAGGAGTCAGCATCAGCCTCAACCTCATAAGCTCTAGTGACAGAAAAGAACACCAGAAGGGGGAGGAGTAAAAGCCGAGGCCCAGTGAGATCAGACAAGAACCGGGGAAATCAAGAATGAGGGATATTGAGTGCTATCACTGTAAAAAGAAAGGCCATATGAAGAGAGACTGTTACAAGTTGAAGAACGAGCAGTCCAGGAGAGATGGCGACTCTAATCAAGAAAGAGTTGCTACTACCACCGAGAAAACCTCCAAAGAATTTTGCATAATGTATGAAGAAGCTGTTGTGAATCTTGCCAGCCACGAGACCAGTTGGGTGATAGATAGTGGCGCATCCATACACGCCACATCTCGCAGATACTTCTTTTCATCTTACACACCAGGGGACTACGGTGCTGTAAGGATGGGGAATGACGGACAGTCCAAAGCCGTCGGTATTGGAGACATCTGCCTTGAAGCAGAGAACGGGACAAGGCTAGTGTTGAAGGGAGTCAAGCACATCCCAGATATCCGGTTAAACCTGATCTCAACAGGCAAGCTGGATGATGAAGGTTTCTGCAGCACCTTTAGTGACGGATGCTGGAAGCTCACTAAAGGATCAATGGTCGTGGCACGAGGTAAGAAAGATTCAACTTGTATTTGATGCATGCTAAGCTTTCAAATAGTAGCATAAATACAGTCAACAGCAATGAGGCAGCCGAGTTATGGCACAAAAAGCTCGGTCACATGAGCCAAACAGGGATGGAGATACTACGCAGGCGGAATGTTCTTCCGGAATTGAAGAACTCACACTTACGGAAGTGTGAACACTGCATGGCTGGAAAGCAGAACAGAGTATCCTTCCAGAGCTCCCCGCCTCAACGGAAACCGGAGGTACTAGATCTCATACATTCAGATGTATGCGGTCCGATGCAGACACGAACACTCGGAGGGTCACTGTATTTTGTGACATTCATTGATGATCATTCAAGGAGGATCTGGGCATACACCTTGAAGAGAAAAGATCAAGTGCTGGGAGTGTTCAAGGAGTTTCATGCCTGGTGGAGAGAGAAACCGGCAAGAAACTGAAGTGCATCAGAACAGATAACGGTGGAGAATACAGAGGTCCGTTTGATCAGTACTGCAAGACGCAAGGAATCCGACATCAAACGACACCTCCGAAGACACCTCAGCTGAATGGCCTAGCTGAGAGGATGAACAGAACCTTGTGCGAGAGGATCAGAAGCTTGCTGTCACAAGCCAAGCTGCCGAAGACATTCTGGGGGGAGGCACTCATCACAGCAGTACATGTTTTGAACATGTCCCCAGCGGTCGCACTGAAAGGTAATGTTCCTAACCAAGCTTGGACAGGTAAAGAAGTGTCATACGAACACTTGCATGTCTTTGGGTGCAAAGCTTTTGTACACATCCCAAAGGACGAGAGATCCAAGCTTGATGCAAAGACGCGACAGTGTGTCTTTATTGGCTATGGTCAGGATGATTTCGGCTACAAACTCTATGATCCTGTGGAGAAGAAGATTGTCAGAAGCCGAGATGTTGTCTTTGTTGAAGACCAGACCATAGAAGATATCCGAAAGGATATGAAGACAATGCCCCAGCAATACAGAAATGTGAATCCAGAACCTCATACACCGGTGCCAGTACGAGTTGAAGATGAGGTTCCCAGACATGAGGGTACAGGTGATGAAGCTCCCAGAGATGATGATCATGATCAACCACCAGTACCAGAAGTTCCACCAACAGTTCCACAGAGAAGGTCTGACAGAGACAAGCGACCTTCAACCAAATACTCTGCATATGAGTATGTGCTGCTTACTGACGGGGGAGAACCCGAGAGCTACCAGGAGGCTGTGGAAACAGAAGACAGAGAAAAGTGGGAGGAAGCCATGCAAGATGAGATGAAATCTTTGCATGACAATCACACTTTTGAGTTGGTGAAATTGCCAAGAGGCAAACGGGCTTTGAAGAACAAATGGGTGTACAGGGTGAAGCAACAGGAGCACACTTCACAACCCCGGTACAAAGCCAGACTAGTTGTCAAGGGATTCAATCAGAGGAAAGGCATTGACTTCGATGAAATCTTCTCTCCAGTTGTGAAGATGTCATCCATCAGAGTGGTACTCAGCTTAGCAGCAAGCCTCGACCTGGAAGTTGAGCAGATGGATGTCAAGACCGCATTTCTTCACGGAGATCTGGAAGAAGAAATTTATGGAGCAACCAGAAGGCTTCAGAGTCAGCGGGAAAGAGGACTATGTGTGCAGACTCAGGAAAAGCCTCTACGGTTTGAAACAGGCACCGAGACAGTGGTACGTGAAGTTTGAGTCAGTTATGGGGGAGCAGGGATACAAGAAGACCACTTCAGACCATTGTGTTTTCGTTCAGAAATTTTCTGACGATGATTTATCATCTTACTGTTATATGTAGATGATATGTTGATAGTTGGCAGGAATCAATCGAGGATTGATAATTTGAAGCAGCAACTGAGTAAGTCTTTTGAGATGAAAGACTTGGGGCCAGCTAAACAGATTCTTGGCATCAGGATCGGTCGTGATCGGAAAGCCAGAAGATTATACTTGTCACAGGAGGAGTACATCGAGAAGGTACTTCAGAGATTCCAGATGGACAAGGCTAAAGCGGTTAGCACTCCTCTTGCTACCCACTTTAGATTGAGTACGCAGCAGAGTCCCTCTACTGAGACAGAAAGGAGGAAATGAAACAGGTTCCATACACCTCAGCAGTGGGAAGTCTTATGTATGCCATGGTGTGCACGAGGCCAGACTTAGCACACGCAGTTGGATTGGTCAGCCGGTTTATGTCAAACCCAGGACGGGAACACTGGAATGCGATCAAATGGATCATGCGGTATCTTCGAGGCACATCCAAGATGAGGTTATGTTTTGGAAGCAGCGACAACCAGTGTTGATGGGCTACACCGATTCAGATATGGCAGGAGATGTGGATACCCGAAAGTCTACTTCGGGGTATCTGATTACTCTCTCAGGAGGAGCTGTGGCATGGCAGTCTAGGTTGCAGAGATGTGTTGCACTTTCTACAACAGAGGCGGAATTCATTGCAGCGACGGAAGCTTGCAAGGAATTGCTGTGGATGAAGACATTCGTCCAGGAATTGGGTTTCAAGCAGGAGAAGTACATTTTGTACTGCGATAGCCAGAGTGCTATCTATCTCGGTAAAAATTCCACATTTCATTCGAGGTCAAAACATATCGATGTGAGGTATCACTGGATACGGGACGTCCTGAGCTCAAGGCTGTTAGAACTCAGGAAAATTCACACCGACGACAACGGTGCCGATATGTTCACGAAGGTTTTACCGAAGGAGAAGCTTGAAATCTGTCGTGCCATAGCCGGGATGACAAAACTCTCCACATAGTCAGAGTGGGGAGATTCAGAGAACTACGATTGGCTTGATCCCAACTCAGGGTACGTAGGCAGTCATACAGATGCAGCCAGGGGAGGATCCTTTGGAGGATCCGGATTGGGTGATTAATGGTCGGCTCAGATTTTGGGAAATCTTCACCGAGGGGGAGATTTGTTGCCAACCAGTTGGCTGCCAGAGCAATCAGCCGAAAGCTGAGAGGACAACATGAAGTTGGCAAGCTGTGGAAGCTTGTTTGCAAGCTGTTGTGGTGTACAAACCGCGTGACACTGTTCACGCGGTTGGACACTATAAAGGAGCCTAAATCCATTGTTATCATATCCCTAAATGTGTGAAAGTGTAGTGAGAGTGATTGGTGAGAGTTTTTTGTAAAGCTTGTATTGAAGCTTTGTAATTCTTTTGTGGGTATATAAAAGAAGAGTTTTCTCTCAAATTATCCTCTATTATTGTGTGTTTATTCACAACATTAACTCACTATGAATTTTGGGATGATTTAACAAATGACTAGATGATCTTTTTATAGGTTAAAAAAACGTGTTGATAGTGCCACACGTTTGAAGTTGGCAAAAACGCGTTACGCATTTTGCCAACTTTTGTATGCATGCTGGAGTCCAACAAATCTCCCACTCGGTGAAGATTTGCCATAAAATCTGAGAGACCATCAATCAACCAAATCGGATCCTCAAAAGATCAACTCCTGACTGCATTTGTATTGACCTGCCTACGTACCATGAGTGGGATCAAGCCAATCGTAGTTCTCTGTACCTTGAGTTGGGATCAAGCCAATCGTAGTTCTCTATATCTCCATACTTTGACTATATGGAGAGTTTTGTCATCCCGGCTATGGCACGACGAATTTCAAGCTTCTCATTCGGTAAACATTTTACGAACATATTGACACCATTATCATCGGTGTGAATCTTTCTGAGTTCTAACAGCTTTGAACTCATGACGTCCCGTATCCAGTGATACCTCACATCGATATGTTTTGACATCGAGTGAAAAGTAGAATTTTTACCAAGGTAGATAGCACTCTGGCTATCACAGTACAAAATGTACTTCTCCTGCTTGAAATCCAATTCCTGGATAAATTTCTTCATCCACAGTAATTCCTTGCAAGCTTCCGTTACTGCAATGAATTTTACCTCTGTTGTAGAGAGTACAACACATCTCTGCAACCTTGACTTCCATGCCACAGCTCCCCCTGTTAGAGTAATTAGATACCCTAAAGTAGACTTACAGGTATCCACATTACCTGCCATATCTGAATCGGTGTAGCCCATTAACACTGGCTTCTTGTTTGCAAAATATAGTCTTATTTTGGATGTGCCTCCTCGAGATTCTTCATTATCCATTTGATAGCATTCCAGTGTTCTTTTCCTGGATTTGTCATAAACCGGCTGACCAATCCAACTGCGTGTGCTAGGTCTGACCTTGTGCACACCATGACATACATGAGATTTCCCAATACTGAGGTGTATGAAACCTCTTTCATTTCCTCTTTCTCTTTCTCAGTAGAGGGACTCTATTTCGTACTCAATCTAAAATGGGTAGCAAGAGGAGTGCTAACCACTTTGGCATTGTCCATCTGAAATTGCTGAAGTACCTTCTCGATGTACTCCTCCTATGACAAATATAATTTCTTTTTTCGATCATGGTCGATCCTGATGCCAAGAATCTGTTTTGCTGGCCCCAAGTCTTTCATCTCAAAAGACTTACTTAATTGCTGCTTCAAATCATCAATCCTCGATTGATTTCGGCCAACTATCAACATATCATGTACATACAACAATAAGATGATAAAGTCATTGTCAGAAAATTTATGAACGAAAACACAATGGTCTGAAGTAGTCTTCTTGTATCATTTCTCCCCCATAACTGACTCAAACTTCAAGTATCACTGTCTCGGTGTCTGTTTCAAACCATATAGGCTTTTCCTGAGTCTGCAACATGGTCTTCTTTTTCTTTGACTTTGAAGCCTTCTGGCTGCTCCATATAAATTTCTTCTTTCAGATCCCCATAAAGAAATGCGGTCTTGACATCCATCTGCTCAATCTCCAAGTCAAGGCTTGCTGCTAAGCTGAATATCACTCTGATAGATGACATTTTCACAGCTGGAGAGAAGTTTTCATCAAATTCAATGCCTTTCCTCTGATTGAATCCCTTGACAACTAGTCTGGCTTTGTACCGAGGTTTTGAAGTGTATTCTTGTTGCTTCACTCTGTACACTCATTTGTTCTTCAAAGCCCGTTTTTCTTTTGGTAATTTCACCAACTCAAAAGTGTGATTGTCATGCAAAGACTTCATCTCATTACATGGCTTTCTCCCACCCTTTCTTGTTCTCTGTTTCCACAGCCTCCTTGCAGCTCTCGGGGTTCTCCCCCATTAGTAAGCAACACATACTCATATGCAGAGTATTTAGTTGAAGGTCGCCTTCTCTGTCAGACCTTCTCTGTGGAACTGCTGGTGTAGCTTCTGGTACTGTTGGTTGATCATGATCATCATCTCTGGGAGTTTCAACACATGTACTCTCATGATTGGGAACCTAATCTTCAACATGTACCGGCACCGGTGTATGAGGTTCTGGATTCAAATCAAATTTATGTATGCTGGGGCATTGTCTTTAGTTCTTTTATGATATCTTCTATAGTCTGATCTTCAACGAAGGCAACATCTCAGTTTCTGATAATCTTCTTCTCAATATGATCATACAGTTTTTAGCCAAAATCATCCAGACCATAGCCAATAAATAGACACTGTCGCGTATGCATCAAGTTTGGATCTCTCATATTTTGGGATGTGTACATATGTTTTGCACCCAAAGACATGCAAGTGTTCATATGACATTTTACATATCTAGACTTGATTGGGAACATTACCTTTTAGTGCGACTGTTGGGGACATGTTCAAAATATGTACGGTTGTGCTCAGTGCCTCCCCCCAAAATGCTTCGGTAGCTTAGCTTGTGAGAGCAAGCTTCTGACCCTTCGCATAAGGTTATGTTCATCCTCTCAGCTAGGCCATTCAGTTAAGGTGTCATTGGAGGTGTCGTTTGATGTCAGATTTCTTACATCTTGCAGTACTGATCAAACAGACCTATGTACTCTCCACCATTTTCTGTTCTGATGTATATCAGTTCTTTTCGGTTTCTCTCTCTACCAGGGCATGAAACTCCTTGAACACTCCCAACACTTGATCTTTCGTCTTCAAGGTGTATACTTATATCTTCATTGAATGATCATCTATAAATGTCACAAAATAAAGTGACCACCATTGGTTTTTGTCTGCATCAGACCACATACATCTGAATGTATGAGATCAAGTACCTCCGGTTTTTGTTGAGGGGGGAGCTCTGGAAGTACACCATGTTCTGCTTTCCAGCCATGTAGTGTTCACACTTCTGTAAGTGTGAGTTCTTCAATCCAGGAAGAACATTCCATCGGCACAGTGCTTCCATCCCCGTTTGACTCATATGACCGAGCTTTTTATGCCATAGCTCGGCTGCTTCATCATTGTTGACCGTATTTTATGCTGCCATTAGAAAGTTTAGCGTGCATCAAATACAATGTTGAATCTTTCTTGCCTCGTGCCATCACCATTGATCCTTTAGTGAGCTTCCATATACCGTCACTAAAGGTGCTGCATAAGCCTTCATCATCCAGCTTGCCTATTAAGATCAAGTTTAACCGGATATCTGGGATGTGCTTGACTCCCTTCAACACTAGCATTGTCCCATTGTCTATTTCAAGACAGATGTCTCTAATACCGACAGTTTTGGACTGGCTGTCATTCCTCATCCTTACAATACCATAGTCACCAGGTGTATAAGATGAAAAGAAGTCTCTGCGAGATGTGGCGTGTATGGAGACGCTACTATCTATCACCAAACTAGTCTCATAGTTGGCAATATTCATAATATTTTCCTCGTAGATGATGAGGAATTCTTTTTTGGAGGTTTTTTCAGTGGTGGCAGTAGCAACTCTTTCTTGTTAGAGTTTCTATCCCTTCTGTTGTTGTCTCTGGACTGATCGTTCTTAAATTTGTAGCAATCCTTCTTCACATTGCCTTTCTTTTTACAATAGAAACATTATATTTCCATGTTCTTAATTTACTTCAGTGCTTGTCTGATCTACCTGGGCCTCAGCTTGTACTCCTCATTTCTGTTAGTCTTCTCAGTCACTAAAGCTTCTGAGGTTGAGGCTGATGTCGTTCCTTACATTCTCGTCCTCTTTTCTTCCTCGAAGATTCTGGTTTTTGCCATTTTCTGTGTGACATTTCGATATGAGGCTGAATTTATCACCGTGGATCTAAACGTTTCCCAAGATTCTGGTAACGTATTTAGGAGTATTAAGCCATTTACCTCATCATCGAAGTCTATACCCAATCCAGATAATTATTTCATGGTGCCGAGGAAATCATTGATGGTCCGCCACAGTTGTACCTTCATGGTATTTCAACCCTATCATCTTCTTGATGTAGCATAACTTGTTGTTGCCAGTCTTCGCTCGAAAAAGCTCCTCCAACTTTCTCCATAAGACTCGTGCATTAGTATCTTCACTAACATGGTTCACCATACTATCGTCGATCCACTGACGAATAGTACTGCATGTCTTCTGGTGAAGATTATTCTACTTTTCATCGGACATTGCTTCTAGTTTCTGCTCCAGAAAGACTGATCCATCATAGTCTTTCACATATAGAAGGTCTTTCATCCTTCATCTCCATGTGAAATAATGGTACTAGTTAACAAAATCATTTTTCATTGCCCCATTCCATCACAAAAATTCAAAGAAGAATTTCAAAAACGGAGCTCATCGTTGCGTCTGGAATGGTCGAAAATGGTGGATGACACTTCGTTCATCAAAATCTGACACATGGACCAAAATATAAAATTTCAGAAGTTACAACAGGGGTCAAAGTATAATTTCTGAAAGTTTAGGGGCCGAAATATAATTTCCAGAGAGTATAGTGACCTTTATGAAATTCACCAAAATTTTGCCGATGTGTGGCACTGGTGCTGACGTGTCAGACACGTGGCGCTGACGTGGCATCTGTCTATATGACATGCAGATGAATGGGCTTCTGACGTGTTCTGCTGACTGTGCATTGACGGCTGACGTGGCGCTGACGTGTGCTGACTGGATGATGATGTGATAGCTGACTCAACGTCTTCAAGCTTCAGCAGGCGCGTGGCGGCGCGTGGGCACTCCACTGGTTGGCGCGTGCAGCGTATCTGGACCTTTGTTTGATCGCCGGAAAATACCACCACCGTGCTCGTCTCGTCTTGAAAAAACTGATGGTATGCTCAAAATTATTTTTTGATAACTTTCATCGGAACCGATTTTCCGAACCGAAGTTTTGTTTCTGAGTTTCGGGATCCCTCTGTGTAACCTTAGCTCCTGATACCACTTATTGTGATATAAACAATCATAATAGAGGAGAAGTGAGAGGAAAAGTCTTCTTTATTACTCAACAAAAGAATTACAAAGCTATTTCAAAAGCTTTACAAAAAACCTCTCAAACACTTTTTACTCTTTATATTAACTCACTCCTGGGAACTCTGGGATGCTTTAACAAATGACTATGAGGCTCCTTTTATATGGTTAAAAACGTGTGTTATAGTGCCACACGTTTTGACAGTTGGCAAAACGCGTTACACGTTTTGCCAACTGCTGTCATACATGTTGGAATCCAACATCATGCATGCTAGAGTCCAACAAAATCAGCGTCCACACACTCCATTTAAATGAGATTCGAACCAAAACATCTCTTAACAATGTTCAATAAATTTGACCAATTAAATTAACTCACACTCAAAAAAGATATAAAAAGTTCCTTCATATATGTGGGGAGTTGAAGCGAGTAATTGAGAGGCCATTTTCGATGGGTAATTTGGTTTGCTTGGTTGCGTGGGAAAGTCTGGTATTTGGTAAATCATAATTAGTGATCTATATAATTAATTATGATAAAAGTCTATTATTTACCTTTCTTATGGCTAATTTCACTCCACCTCTTTACTTTATTGAAAAACATTAAAGCGATCACACTTTTATTGTAAATCTACAACTCCCATTTTTTCTCACATTTTCTCTATAAAAAAAAAACAAATAAATCACATTGCACAAATACACAAATCGAAATTAATTGATAGATTAATTTTTATAAATTATATAAAAAAATTAGACTCCACAAACAAAAGACTTATCTCAGATTAGGTGTATCTTTGGAATTGTGATGGATTACAAAAAAAAAAATTGTCATTTATTTAAGAATTTATTCGGAAATTATATTTAACACTAATCACCTTTTCTTTGATTATTGGTATTGTATTACTTTATTGTTTTCCTAAATTCTCAGTAAATGGTTATTTGGACAATCTATACAATTTCAAAATAAAGAAGAAGTAATTTCACTGGGTCTTTAAAACAATCTCGTGAGACCATGCAAGGATGCTTAGATCCATTTTTAACATTCAGAAAAACTCATAGTATGTGTTTCAAATTAATTTGTCCCTACAGTTCATTCGATTAGTGTTAAAAAAAGTAAAAAATTATTTCAAAATTAGATAAAAGTGCCTTAATTAATAAAAAAATAATTAACAACATAGAATAAAAATTTTATTTTAAAAAATTATAGGGATTGAAGTTTGTATTTTCAAGATCGAAGCGATTAAATTATCTTTATAACAATATGTAGGACATTTAAGTGTCATTTTACCTAATTTAATTGCAGGAACAAGAGAGTAGGTGTGTGGTGTACAACATTACCATAAATTTAGGGGATCTTTGTTGTTTCTTATAATTAAAGGTAGTTAGGTGAAATTACTCCTGTCCAAATGATGAAGTTCAAGAAAAAAAAATATATAATGTCATTTTATTTTGACAGTTGACGAATACGACATCGTAACATGGTTCTTATTCATATTTGATTCATTAAACAACAAAGAACTGAAGTTGAAGTTGATTTAAGCAGCACAATTTGTGGCGTTAAAGTAATTGTGTCAACAAAATACTATCAAGATCCAACTGAAAGCACTCTCAACGCAACACTAACACAAAATCTTTGCTTCAGTTTCAAATAATTCCTTCATTTCAACATTCATAAGTTTGTCTAAGTTTTGTTGGTTGCTTAGATTCTATTGTAAATTCTGCAGAATCAGGGAGCTTGATTTTGTTTCTGGGTAAGTCTCATCTATTGCTTTTGAATCACTACTTTGTTGTTACGGAAATGGGTATTTATTTAAGATACTTGATGTTTCGTGTAACTACAAGTTTAAATCTAATTAAAGTTGTTACTGTATTAAACTGTACTTGCTTCTGCATGTTTTCATCATCCTATGATTTTGTATCTATCCATTGCTTTAGTTAATATGAGTAAAATGTGAAGTCATAGGTTCGAATTCATGCGTGTATTTTTTTTTGTAAAAGCCTGGGATAGCGGAGGTTTTACTGTGTGATTTTGCGGCGGGATTTCAAAATTTCAAAAATATATATATAATATATATATGAGTAAAAAGAGAAATGGGGTTTTTGGAATCTGTGAATTTGATCGTTCTTGGGATTCAGCAGGAAATGCGAATTGGCTGTTACACTTCTGTTTCCTTTTGTTTTTATTTGTTTTTTGGAAGACAATATTATGAATATAGTGTTGGGTTATTGTGGAAACTGTTTTTGTTCCTGGTCAAGGGGAAGATCTCTGATCATCTCAAGAGTGGCATAGCCAAATATTTTGATTCAGGTTCGGGGGAAATTTGATTTTCACAGATAAATAAGACTTTCATTAATTTATAAGAAACCTTTTAATAAAATTTCGTATTGAACAAGGACGATTTGCCGCACTCACCTCTCTGTATGGCTCCGCCACTGATCTCAAATATTAGGTCTATTTTGTACTGGCTTAAGTGATTTGATTGGTCAATAAATGTTTCTTCTTATTCTGCAGTAGATGTTACTTGTTTCTGTGGATCAGCTTAAATGAGGATATGGTGGTTTCATTCACTAAAAATCTGAGGCAATTTTGGAAATTAAGCTTGTTTGTTTGGTTTGATTCGTTTACTTTGCAAGTGAATTTTATTATTAATTCGTGGATTCGACTCTCAATTTGTACTTACAAATTATGGAAAATTGGGATTTTTAGGTGGCTGATTAGCCTGGATTTATCAACTGACTGATAAACCTCTAGTATTGACTTTGGCTTAGAATAAACTTTTGTCAACTTTATGTAATAAGAGTTGGAGAGGACTGATATTAGTTGAACTTTTGGTAGGTGGCTGAAGAAAATTCATCATCATGTTCAGGATATCGTCTGGTAGAAACCAAAGATCAAAAGGTTTCAAGGTCAAGCATGCCGTACAACTATGTCTTTTGCTTGGTGTTTGTATCTGGCTTCTTTACCAAGTCCGACACTCGAAGGAGAAGAAAGCCGCATATGAGGAAAGCGCAAAATCTGGGAATGAAATCATTAAGTTAGGGAGGAAGGACCTCCCTCGAGGACAGGACACGTATGAAGAAACCAAGAATGAGGAAGAACAAAGCAAGATTGAGGAGAGTGATAATGTAGGAAAAGGGGGTGCAGTTGATGAGACAAATGATCAGGATCAAGGTAAAAATGAAGAGGAAGCTGATTCCAAAGAAAGTGAAGAGAACAAAGAGATGGAGAACGAAGAGAGTAAAGAGAAGGATATCGAAGAGAAGGAGGGTGAACAAAGCAAAGAGAGTGACCCTGAAGGGATCAAAGGGAATGACACTGAAGAGAGCAAAGAGAAGGAAAGTGAAGATAAAGCAATTGATGATAACAAAGGTGAAGAGAATGAAAATGCAGGGGAGAGTAGAGAAAAAGAGAGGGGAGAGTTTGGAGAAGAAAGTAATGGGAAAGAAACAGAAGAGAATGAAGGTAAGAAAGAGAATTCTGGTATGTCTGAAGAGCACTTCCAGGATGAAAATGGCAGCAACAATGAGGAAGCAAGAGAGAACCATTACAAAGGAGATGATGCTTCAAGCGAAGTAGTCCACGAAACTCAGAATACGAATGCTGAAAGTGGGCAAGGAGGTTCACAAAATGCAAATGAGGAGCAGCAGCAGCTTGAAAATAAAGAAAATAATGATTTTGCGCTGGGGAAGAAACCAAATAGCACTGAAAATGTTCAACAAAACGAATCAACATCAAATGTGCAAGAAACTCAAGCAACTGAAAAGAATGAGTCTACAAATACAACATCCAGTGATGAGGGTGTTCATGAAAGTAATCAGTCAGAATCAAACATGGGATCAAATGAACAGGGCTCCAATTCCATCGAAGTTACTTCAGAGACACATGATTCATCCCTGCAGAATGTAACAGATACAACATCCGAGACAACTCAAAATCAAAATGAAACAGCTGATAACAGCACATTGAAAGAAGATGAATCTACCCAGAAAAATGTTGAACTACAGCAAACCGAGAAATCTTACGCGGATACCAATGGTCATCAGCAGTCAGATTTGAAAACAACATTGTCCACAACCAACAATGAACATACGGCAGACACTAACACATCAACTGGAACAGACGACAATTCAGGGGAGGGAAAACAAGAAAATGTTCTATCATCAAACTTAAATGACAATGGAGAGGCCAATCAGAAGCAACAAGTTAATTCTTCTGATTTATCAAAGCATCAAGAGATAGACATGTCATCAAATGAAAATGGACATGCTAGTTACAAGGAACAAGTTTCTTCCGAGTCTTCAAACGCCCAAGAGAAAGACACATCATCAATTAATGAAAATGGAGATTCCAGTCAAAAGGAACAAGTTTCTCATGAGTCTTCAACCACCCAAAAGAAAGACACATCAAACTCAAATGATAATAGAGCTGCAGGCCAGAGTGGGAATGACAATGCTGGTCAGAGCTACACAAATGACAATGCAGATGCAGGGAAAAAAGATGGAATTGATTCTTCAAACTCTCAAGAAGAGAAAGAGGCATCCTCAAACGCAGATGGTAACAGCAATACAAGCCAGAGTGATTCCCGCAATTCTTCTATTATTCAGCAAGAGAAAGAAGCTCGAACAGATTTGGGAACTTTGCCTGAAACTGGAACTGAAGGCAACAATGGTGAAAATACAGCTGCAGAGTAACAGTTTTTGTATAAGTTAGCTTGTACTGTACGTTGTACGATTTTTCATTTCATATTGTTTTCTTTGTTCTCCAAATGATGATCTGGCAAATTTGTAATGTTTCTTTTTTCTCCATTGCAATAATTGTGCCCGGAAATATTATTCAGAACTTTTTAGTTGTTACGGTTAATGTATGATTCTATCACGCACCTAAGAGTGGTTTGATAACAAAGGATTTAGAATTGATTGTCAGGTTTGTGTTCGAATTTACGAGTGTATTTTTTCATAAGAGTCTGGGACAGTCAAAGATTTTACTATTCCTTTTCGTTTAAGATTGACGATGAGATTTCCAACGTTCCAAAAAAAAAAAAAAAAGTCACTGTTCTAGCTCTATATAATTCAGCTTATAGTACCAGGCTAACATAAAAAATCTGTAAAGAATTCTAATTTCTAGTTTGTCTTCCGCTCTTCAAGGAAGCGTTCAAATCGATGCTTTTGAGTTTGAGACACATAGCTCACATAGCCCGATGTCTAGATTCTCTCTCTCTCCTTCCTGTCTTTCAAGGAAGCGTTCGATTTTATTGGAGACATGTAATGTTTTATGAAACAAAATATTGGACAATAAAATATTAATATGTCAAAAAAATAAAAGCAGATAAGTTGAGAATTTTTACATGAATGTGTGAGTGGACTATATGACAGAATTAGAAATGAAGAAATTATTAAGAATGTGGGTTTAACACTAATTAAAGAGAAGATGAGAGAAACACAAATAAAATGATTCTGATATTTCCAACACAAACATCTAAGTGTTCTGGTGAGAAAAAGAAAATAAATAATATTGTCATACGTTAAGCGCAATAGGAAAAATCATAAAAAGAGATAAATTTTACTCATCTTAATGAAATAATAATTTTGAATAGAGCACAATAACATTAAAAAAAAAAAAAATCATATAACCAACCATATCTAATAAGAAAATGTTTTATTTGTTTTGGTTTTGTGCTTTCTCCATGTTTCATGTCTTATGATTGGAGTTGCAGGTAGTGATCCGGATCTTGTATGAAATTAAGAGCCTGATAGTGTGTGCGTTCGGAATTAAAATTGATTTTAAAAAGCCTTGATGGAATTGCTATCTTGTTTGAAAACTGCACATCACCTACCTCACCATCAATTTGACGCCCTAACCCTTTATGGTAGATCCCTTAACATTTCCCTATCATCACTTGGGACTTGCAACTTTTTCTCTCAAGGGAATAGTTTATGAGAATAAACATGAAAATGATCTCATTTACACCCTAAAAATTACAAAAATCTAAAAATATTATAATACTTTTTGTTGACGGTCGATTTTCGTTCCAGGGGTAGTTCTGGAAGAACATTCCTCAAACGATCTTCCCTCAACTGTGAATTTGTTTGGTTCGGGGACCAAAGACAAACTTAGTAAGAAAACATGAAATCACACAACGAATAAATGATTTAATGTGGTTCGGCGGAATGGATCCAACCTACGTCCACGGGCACAAGAAGAAGAAAGATTTTTATAAAGTGGTCGGATGTAACCGACCTGCCTATTTCCCGAGCTTGGCTGACCGACCTCTTATAAGATCACTCTGATACTTAAGCTTTTTGCTCTCTATTACAAGTGAAGAATTGATTTTTTGCTAACCCTCTACAACAAATTCTCCGGCTCTTTATATACTAGGGAAAATTCTACTGTTAAACCCTTCTCTGTGACGCCAGCCACGTGGAAACTGCCATTGCATCATGGCTACCTGCTCTACAAGAGGTAGCCCCGCAGCATGACACACCTACTCTCTACCAATCTGGATTTTATTAAATGAGGCTACTTTTGGTAACTGCCGCACGTTATCCACCCATGTCAGCCCATACTACAACCACTCCACTCCCACGTGGTGACTTGTGTCAGAAGATAACCCTACAACCTGCCCCGTCACATCAGACCTTTGGGAGAATGCGAATCCTCATACCATTCGACCGGCGTCAGCCCGACCATTCCACTATCATTTCGACCCGTCCCGCGAGGTTGAAAACGGAAGTAACATATATCCCAAGCTGTCGAGCTGTCAGGTCGGGTCGGTCCTGATGAATCAACTCACTCACTTCACCTCCCTGACCTCCTTACACCTCAGGTCGGACAATACATACGAACTGATCCCGACCCATTCTCTGGGCTGGATCCCCCCTGTTCCCTGGGCTTGGGCCCCTGATCATCCGGAAACGGAAAATCCCCAGCATACCCTTTTCGTATTACTAAGGGTCCTCGGGTCTAAAATCACCATCAACACTTTTTGAATTATTATTTTTACCCCGAAATTATAAAAGTGCATCATTTTACACCTGAACCTTATAAGAAAGAAAGTAATCATTTTTCACTTGATAAATAGCGCAAGTACAGTTTACCACTAAAATTTTGAAATCGTACCCCTTTTCACCTGCACTTTGAATATTATTCATTTTTCCACCTGATAAATGTAAAATTATATAAATTATCCATTTAATTTAAGGAATTATCAGTTTTTCACTTCATAAAAGTAGAAAAAATAACACATTTGAAATTTCATATGGAAAAAGGGAACGATTTCAAAGTTTTTATGGCAACGGTACTTGCGTTATTTATCAGGTGGAAAATTAATAATTTCCTACAAAAAAATTATCAAATTTTCATTATAAAAAATTAAAATGGGTCACTTCTAAAATTTCAGATAGAAAAAATGAGAAAATAAAAAACGTT
Source organism: Zanthoxylum bungeanum (assembly GCA_019454045.1). Lineage (NCBI taxonomy): Eukaryota > Viridiplantae > Streptophyta > Magnoliopsida > Sapindales > Rutaceae > Zanthoxylum > Zanthoxylum bungeanum. The sequence goes on along the minus strand of SKCR01051464.1, from coordinate 2,448 downwards.
CTAACAATTTCAGACTTTCACTAACTGCGAGAAGCCAACTCTAGTAAGAGAAGATTGAAGTTGAGCCAACATATGACGTACCGATTATTATGCTAATAGCACCGATGGGCAGCTAAGTTGGTACGAAAGTGTTGTGAATAAACACACAATAATAGAGGATAATTTGAGAGAAAACTCTTCTTTTATATACTCACAAAAGAATTACAAAGCTTCCAATACAAGCTTTACAAAAAAACTCTCACCAATCACTCTCACTACACTTTCACACATTTAGGGATAATTTGCAAATGGATTCAGGGCTCAATTTATAGTTGCCAAAACTTTCAACTCTTCTTTCGGTGGCTTTTGGCTTCATTCCATGCTGGACTTCACAAAGACTTGCTGTCTTCAACAAATCTCCCCCTCGGTGAAGATTTCTCAAAATCTGAGCCGACCATTAATCATCCAAATCCGGATCCTCAAAAGGATCCTCCCCTGGCTGCATCTGTATGACTGCCTACGTACCCTGAGTTGGGATCAAGCCAATCGTAGTTCTCTGAATCTCCCCACTCTGACTATGTGGAGAGTTTTGTCATCCCGGCTATGGCACGACAGATTTCAAGCTTCTCCTTCGGTAAAACCTTCGTGAACATATCGGCACCGTTGTCGTCGGTGTGAATTTTCCTGAGTTCTAACAGCCTTGAGCTCAGGACATCCCGTATCCAGTGATACCTCACATCGATATGTTTTGACCTCGAATGGAAGGTGGAATTTTTACCGAGATAGATAGCACTCTGGCTATCGCAGTACAAAATGTACTTCTCCTGCTTGAAACCCAATTCCTGGACGAATGTCTTCATCCACAGCAATTCCTTGGAAGCTTCTGTAGCTGCAATGAATTCTGCCTCTGTTGTAGATAGTGCAACACACCTCTGCAACCTTGACTGCCATGCCACAGCTCCTCCTGAGAGAGTAATCAGATACCCCGAAGTAGACTTTCGGGTATCCACATCTCCTGCCATATCCGAATCGGTGTAGCCCATCAACACTGGCTTGTCGCTGCTGCTTCCAAAACATAATCTCATCTTGGAAGTGCCTCGAAGATACCGCATAATCCATTTGACAGCATTCCAGTGTTCCCGTCCTGGGTTTGACATAAACCGGCTGACCAATCCAACTGCGTGTGCTAAGTCTGGCCTCGTGCACACCATGGCATACATAAGACTTCCCACTGCTGAGGTGTATGGAACCTGTTTCATTTCCTCCTTATCTGACTCAGTAGAGGGACTCTGTCTCGAACTCAATCTAAAGTGGGTAGCAAGAGGAGTGCTAACCGCTTTAGCCTTGTCCATCTGGAATCTCTGAAGTACCTTCTCGATGTACTCCTCATGTGACAAGTATAACCTCCTGGCTTTCCGATCACGTCCGATCCTGATGCCAAGAATTTGTTTAGCTGGCCCCAAGTCTTTCATCTCAAAAGACTTACTCAGTTGCTGCTTCAAATTGTCAATCCTCGATTGATTCCTGCCAACTATCAACATATCATCTACATATAACAATAAGATGATAAAATCATCGTCAGAAAACTTCTGAACGAAAACACAATGGTCTGAAGTAGTCTTCTTGTATCCCTGCTCCCCCATAACTGACTCAAACTTCACGTACCACTGTCTCGGTGCCTGTTTCAAACCGTAGAGGCTTTTCCTGAGTCTGCACACAAAGTCCTCTTTCCCGCTGACTCTGAAGCCTTCTGGTTGCTCCATATAAATTTCTTCTTCCAGATCCCCGTGAAGAAATGCGGTCTTGACATCCATCTGCTCAACTTCCAGGTCGAGGCTTGCTGCTAAGCTGAGTACTACCCTGATGGATGACATCTTCACAACTGGAGAGAAGATTTCATCAAAGTCAATGCCTTTCCTCTGATTGAATCCCTTGACGACTAATCTGGCTTTGTATCGGGGTTGTGAAGTGTGCTCCTGTTGCTTCACCCTGTACACCCATTTGTTCTTCAAAGCCCTTTTGCCTCTTGGCAATTTCACCAACTCAAAAGTGTGATTGTCATGCAAAGATTTCATCTCATCTTGCATGGCTTCCTCCCACTTTTCTCTGTCTTCTGTTTCCACAGCCTCCTGGTAGCTCTCGGGTTCTCCCCCGTCAGTAAGCAGCACATACTCATATGCAGAGTATTTGTTTGAAGGTCGCCTCTCTCTGTCAGACCTTTTCTGTGGAACTGTTGGTGGAACTTCTGGTACTGGTGGTTGATCATGATCATCATCTCTGAGAGCTTCATCACCTGTACCCTCATGTCTGGGAACCTCATCTTCAACTCGAACTGGCACCGGTGTCTGAGGTTCTGGATTCACATTTCTGTATTGCTGGGGCATTGTCTTCAATTCCTTTCTGATATCTTCTATGGTCTGGTCTTCAACAAAGACAACATCTCGGCTTCTGACAATCTTCTTCTCAACT